>JAQGAF010004602.1:0-13973 GCA_034687865.1 Kryphioiulus occultus
AAATCATTATAACGTGAATTGTCGTCTCAAGCAGTACTCGTAATAGTTGTAAACACCTAAATTTATTACGCTACGTTCAGGGAAAAAAATATTTTATGTTTTTAATTTTCGCCATAGAAAAGCGATAATTCGATAATGCTCGTTTTTAGAACATCAGGGGGGGAACTTCCCGTTAAGTAATTATTAGTGTGTATCAACATTTCTCATCTAAACTAATCATATTTCATGCCCACAAAAACCAAACACAGCCAGCATTGTGCAGCTTAGACTATATAAATATAGAAAATAAGTATTACTCCACTATTGCGGTAAACATTATTAGACTTAATTGAATATGTATAGAAATTTTTTTAAAAGTAAAGAAAATTGAATTAGATACTACAATATCTATATAAATATACATACATATATATACATAGGCATATATTTAGCCCAAGCAATGTACAAAATAAATGTAGATTTATTAAATGAGCATTTTTAAAGCCGCAAAATGCAAACTACGATTGATCTTGTCACTTTTTCCCATAATAAATGGTGTATTTTATGAATTTCTAATACAGACGATTAAAGAAATTAATTAGTGCCCTTTTTAAAGCGTTGTAAATTTAGAAAACTGTGCTGTTAAATTGTGATTTGCAATGAATAGAGAAACTTCAACTTTTTGAACAATGTATTTTCAGGAATGGATAATATGGATAATATGAAAACTTTAAATATGAAACCCTGTCATAACTTCTGCCAGAATAAATGAATGAATGAAAACTAGAAATGAGTGCAGTGATATCGTTATGTCAAGCAGTGTGGCTCTACAGAATATTTGCATTTAGGAAATAACAGGGATTTTTAAAAACTGAGGTGAATTTTTCAAACTTTTGCTAGCTTGTATTTATTGAATGATTTCCTTCAATCATGCATTTGTTATTGAACTGCAGTTATTATTCAGCCCTTCCTCCAATTGGATAATAAGTAGGGTGAACGGGGTTCCAATTTGTACTAAAAAAGCTACACAATTCATTAAACATTTAACATAACACAAATGAATACTTATACTTTCAGTTTTTTTTAGCATATGGAATTTCTATTACCCAGCAAACTTAATTTCTCAACCTACCCAGATAACTGGGAGCTTATGCTGCAGTTGGATAAAACATTGGTGTATGTTAAGAGTTGTTTTGGCACAACAAAGTTGAACTTCGTTGACATTTTGGATGACTGTATTAGTAAGTAGGATTGTTGCAAAAATATTATATTCACACATTCGTTTTTTTGTTAATCCCTTCTCAAATTTGCCTTATAGCCCTTCTTCACTAGTGTATATAAATGTACATGAATGAAATTCCAATACTCTGAGATGAAAGTTGGATGAATTTAAATACTCTAGTACTACAGGTAGAAAGTTGTTTTAATCCATATTCATCATTATGTATTTCACGACAGCTAATTTTTTTGAAAATAAACCATATTGAGAGAACGTGTTTCTTAATACTGTAATGGCAAGTACTTCATGATATTTCTGGGATTTATAGAAAAAAGAGAAATACATAAAACTAGGACAATCTTTTTAAATATTTTATTTAATACGTGTATTCATGTAAGCTTTAGTCCTGGCATTCCAGGGTAAAGCACTGACAAGTATTGGCTTTTTTATTTCAACAAAATAAATCAGCTACCTACATTATCACACTACTAGGGAAGACATTAGTGAAATGTGTATCACGTGGTATCGTTTTGAGGATCTGATCAGGTTGATGATCAGTCTTGCTGTAGGCAGTGTAGCAGACCTTGTGGAAGTCTTATATAGAAATTTGCAGCTTCAACAATTGAAAAATAATTTGCACATTTTGATTACTTACATTTTTCACATTTGCTATGAACTCAGATTTTCTGTACAAAGTGCTTGAAATGTTTTAATGAAATGGAAACATTGAGTGAACACTGCCTATAATCTTGGAATATTTTAACAACTGTGCAGTGTTCAATGAAATTGGCCCATACGTGTATTATTTATTGCATACAAACCGTGTGGGTGATATCTACTGCAAGAACCTGACAGAAAATCAAACTCGTTTCATGGGTTCTAACTTGAGGCGTGCAGCTAATTCATCCTAAAAATAAAATATAAAAAATACATGAATGGCGTTTAGCGATAAATATGCTAGATGGAAGCAACTTCATTTAAAAGTGCATTACATAATGTGTGACGACATTCTTAGGGTAGTTGATTCCTCCATTTGTATCCACAGAAGCTATGTGATTTCTTTCAGGGTCTCCAGGAATTAAAACAGGTTTTTGGGGGTCAATCTGCGAAGTAAAAGAACACCATAAATCACACAGTTGGAATTAATCCATGCAATTTTTAATTAAAACAATGGTTATAAATAATATCCCTGTCCCCACATTAATAATAAGTCATGTGTTTCAAATCAAAAATCCTCCGTTACAAATATCTATTTAAAAAATACCATTTCCTTATTAAATTGCAAAGTGAGGTAATATTTGTGTTGCTTTACCGGATCCAAATTTCGGCAATAATTCATCAGATCGCTCATTCGATTTTCAAATCCAGGTGCAAAAACTTTTGGGTTCAAAGCAATAAAGCACTGCCCCTGCATTGTAATTATATTGAAACGTTAATATAAATCAACACTGCAAACTATCTAAAAATACCAAGTCCTTACCAAATTGGCTGGTCCATCAGGATTATCCCATTTCCTGATATGTTGGCCATAGCTGCTGCCAGCCAAAATACCACACAAAACTTCCACCATCATGGCTAACCCATATCCCTTATAACCACCTGTCGAAAATATTTACCAAATTTAAATGCAGATGCACACTAAATAAATAACATCAATTAACCTGTGAACAAGACTAATTTAAACTCACTGCTACTTTCTTCTCCTCCAAGAGGCAATAGTAACCAAGCCTTCAATGCCTCTGCGGGATCTGTGGTCGTCTGGAAATACAATTGCCCCAATTAGGTCATTTTTTATAATAGATCATTCTCATGTTCAGTAGCAAACCTTTCCATCTGAGTCTAATGCCCAACCCACTGGCATAGGTTGGCCTTTACGACGCTGGACTTCAATTTTTCCCAACGCTACAGCTGATGTGGCCATATCTAATACGAAACTGTCGCCAGCCTCGGCAGGAGCAGCAACTGATAGAGGATTCGTACCCAAAACCGCCTGGAAATTGATCAAACAAACGTAATCTTAGGTAACAGCACCAAATTAATATAAACAATTTTTAAATTATGAAATGCGTGATTAGCAAACATTCGAGCCTACCGTTTTAGATCTCGTGGCTGTAGTTAATGGGGATGCATTAGTGCAAGACATTCCCTAGAACACATTCAAGTACAATTAGTTGTAAACGAAGCCAATAATAGTACGTGTGGGCCAAGACGACAATTAAGTCTACAGCTTGGTTCATCAAATATTTGAAAAATAACAAAACGTTCAAAAATTCGTATGCCAAAATGATATAAAGTGATTGTTTGAATTTGTCCATTAAATATTAAGAACTCATTATCTTCAAACATTTAGTTGTTGTTAGCTCCCTCAAACGACACTAATATTAAGACATGTGACAAGTATGCTATACGTAAGGAATGAATCCCAAAAGTCTGCTTGTTATCCCTGCATTCCTTATCGGCCTCAACAAACAACAGTGAAAATTAAATATATTCAAGGTCTTCGCAAAATAATCAGTGAATGCTCTATTTAAAATAATTTATATTGAAAGTTTTTATAAAATTAGCTTTGCCCTATTCAGTATTGGGGATTTTATGAACAATATGCAAAAGCCACCATTTTTTAAATTTTCATTCAAGTTTTGGACGTATTGGAACTTTGGCTTTTGATACCTGTAGAAGAAAAGTAAAACTTGAAACTACGTGCACTCAGTTTGCACCCTACAAAATACTCGTACTTCCGTTCCTTGGCTAATTAGTATGAAACTGGCATACTTCTTAACTGATTGGAAATGTGGGATGTTTTATTTGCTGGCAAGAAAATTCGAACTTCATCTCGAAATTTTATAGTGTGGCATTTCCACGAGTCTTGTATCTTTTTGGCACAACTTCAAAACGTTTGAAAGTTGAACTTGACTATTTACGATTTTACCATTTAACTTACGAGCATTCCATGTTGCAGTGCACGCATGCTGTACCAACCCGCAATGCCAAAATGGTTTGACCCTGAAAAAATTTAATAGTAAAACAAAGGTTAACCAATTACATTTTACAAGTAATGCGTTGACAGGGTGGCGACAGATCAGATAAATACATGCATGGCCTTGCTTTTCAACAATCGTTTTAATTAACAAGCTACATGTAATGCTACCAGCTCTACTTAATAATGTAAAATATACAGTATTAGAAACTGTACCTGTTGCTACAACGCATCCAATGCCTGTTTGCTTTGCTTTTTCAATGGCAAGATCCATGGAGAAGTTGCCTACCACTGCGCCCAATAAATTTTTGCCATCCACTAAGGCTGTGGACACAGTTTCATTTAGGATCGTAGGTTCTTCTTTGGACGCTGTCAATCCTGACTGCAAATCCCTCACATACATTTCTATCGATGGTCAGAACACATAGTAAATAAAAATGTGGTGATACAAATACATGAACATGTATATATGTATTTCAAATTTGTACAGGTTGATAAACATTTCTTTTGAATGGCCCATGTGTCTTGCATATTAGGGAACGTTCAAATATTAGGCTATGGCATCATCTTTGGAGGTTGGTCAGCAAATTGCATGCCTACACATGATAACAGAAGTGAGGGGGAGATGTGGTTGGTCATTTAAATTGGCTTAAAATCCATCATTTGTGAGCAAGTTTTGCAAAAAAAAAATAATAAGCATATTGTGTTGTTTTCATATTTGCTTCATCATGACTTATGGGATAAAATTCATCAATTTTGAGTTAATTTTCAGAAAAAGTTTGCAAACTTTAAAAATGTTTTGGCCAACAATGGTTCCATCATTTTCATTTAGGTAGGGTGGGGGGAGAGGTCTGGAAATGATGTTTTATGATGACACAGGGTGTCTACTGGATTTGGTACTGCAAATTCCATGACTTTTCAATGACTTGTTCATGACTGCAGAAGTTTTCACTGCCTTTTAGAATATGAGACCGTTACGGTTTTGTCGTCACTAAAAAACGATTTTCTGAAACATCCTTAAATTACCACAGTAATGACATTATCATTGGTCAAAATTGTTTGTGTAACTGGATGACATGGATGAAATGAAATTTCACTCCAAATTGTTATTTTATGAATCAGGCGAATAGACAAAAATTCCATGACTTTTCAGTGACTTTTTCATGAGTGCAAAAAATGTTCACTGCCATTAGAATATGAGACCATTAAAGTTTTGTCATCAGACACAAAATAGTGATTTTCAGAAACATTTACCACAGTGACGACATGATCATTGGTCAAAATTGTTTGTGAAACTGGATGAAATGGAACTTCCACCCAAATTTTTATTTTATGAATCACGCGAATAGACAAATATTCCATGACCCTTACGTAAATGTCATGACTTTCCATGATTTACATGACCTTTTAATTTCATTTCATGATTTCTCCATAACTCCCATGGTCCGTAGTCACCCCATGAAATTTTGACTGCTCTGAAAATCTCAAAAAGGTGATGACAATACTGGAATGTCCCGTTAGGCGCAGCACACACTGAAGCAACACGGATGATGATAAAACTGGAACATGACAACGAGACCCGTTTCGGACCTATGTGTCATTCCTCATGTATGGGATACAGGCCCGAAACTGGTCTCGTTTTCATGTTCCAGTTCCATCATCGTCCATGTTGCTTCAGTGTGCTTCACACATTACACCCTTACATGTGAAACGGTGAAATCCATCAATGGATAGCCAATCTGTATCTGGTGATACCCATGTAGGATTTTTGCGCCATATTATACTAATTAGTGCCAATATCATATTCTGACTGATCAAGTGCTCCTCAAACAAACATTTAATCTCATTACCTAGTCGATTTAGTCCATGGCTGAAATGTCCCCGATGATCAGCCGCAACCAAGACATCAGCCTTCGCTTCCGCATGGTCCCGTTTGGCCCCAGCCGCAGCCAGACATCTTATGATGAACGACTTAACTTCAGGGATTGCAATCAAAATAGTATCGTTGCCACTCGCACTTGAGGTAGAACTTGCCATGCTGTTTCTTGGTAAAGGGCACCTGCACTTAGCCGTCAGGAAACTTTTTGGTGATGAAATCAAGGCTGCTGCCGATATGCTTGAAAAGCGTTTGATATGGTCACTGTATCCTTCGCAAATGAATCTGCTCACAGCCAAGTTGGAGCGGGCTAGAGTGGATAACCTCGTAATCACGGCCATCCTGCCTACTCTCAAACTGATATTTGTTGAAGGTCGCTTTCTAGTAGGTAGACTTTGCTGTTTATCCAGTATTCTTGCTGCTTGTGCTCCACATTCAACTTTTTTAGGCTGATCTAGGCTGGAAGATAAATGTGCAGGTCGCATGCGGAGCAAATGGCAGTCACTTTACTAGCGCGTCAATTATTAAAAACCTTGCCAACACACCATTCTTGGGCCACTGTACCTGCTATTCGCTATTTTGATGAGATTAGGAAGCCTGCACGCAGGCCTTATCTAAAAATAAATATATCCCCCTCAATCGAACAACGTGACATTACCTAATGTACAGTAAGACTTCCACCTTCTCACAAGGTTCGCGAACTTGAGTCAAGGCTGTCCCCCGCTCATGGCCACTCTATGGCGGACATGAAAAGTTCTCAAATCGCGCCAAATTCAAATGAAGTATACCAACGCGACTTGTGGACATGGACTCATACCATTATTTCTCTCGCAACTACATGTACATGCATTGTCGCAATTATTATTGAGCACAACTACAAAAGGTCTAAATTCCCAAAAAGTGGCGAATTATAATGAAAAGTGTGCCCGTGGGAAAAGCTATTAACGAATTTTCTATTGTGAATTTTAATTAAACTGATGTGCAAAATTTTCGCCTAAATTCTAATTTTGCACATAAGCATAATACGGTAAGAGATACAATGGTAGTTCTTCAAGGTAACTTTTAGAGTCGACCATGGGCTATTCGGAAACCATATTTTCCGTTCAAGGTCATCCACGTGCCCGTTCCTTGACTTTTTACAAATATGTCAGAAACCGCTGCAGATAGGATCGTAGTGTGAATTAGAAAGTTGTAGAGCGATGCCTAATTAGTCTAATTAAGTTGGTTTCAAAATTTCTGAACGAGCCACAGCGAACTAGAATTTGTTTTCCGCGAGCGACCATTATGACACATGGATGACCTTGAACGGGACATTCAAAGTCACGGCAAATATGGTTTCCGAATAGCCCGTGTTCGACTCTAAAAGTTACCTTCAAGAACTATCATTGTATCTCTTACAGTATTAAAGATATAACTTTATTTCGTTGGGCACTGACAAATGGAACACCCTGTATAATTTCACTCCATAAATACCTTATGTGGTTGGTGTAATTAAATACAATAAAAAGTTGACCATAAAACCTGTGTTCATGATCTGATTTACATAATTATTTTTTGAGGTTATGCGATAAGTTTGCACATCAATTTATTTCCTTATCTTTTACATGGTTCATACCTACATGTAAATTTGCAACCCAATTTCCCTGACTTCCACCTGCCTTTTGCTGACTTAATGGCCAAAATGTCCACATTTCCCTGACTTTCCCTGACTACATTTCATTTCCCTGACTTTCCCTGACGGTATGAACCCTGTATCAGAGAAGCGAAAATGTTAGACTATGCAGGAAATCAAATTCAAATTCAAGTTTCCCTTGTAGTGTCAATCTCATCCTCAAAAGATGCATTCGGTATAGGGAGGGAGAATATTTCAAAATCGAAAGACGAAAGATGCTCTCTTAAATTTAATGGAAAAAAGGCTATGTTACAGCGTAGTACAATAAATAATAAAATGTATAGACACCTATAGTAGAATTACTTCACAACTAGACTGTGAAGCTTTCACCACAACCGCACGTTCCTTTAACATTTGGATTGTTAAAAACAAACTCCGCGCTTAGTTTGCTTTCAACAAAATCCATTTCAGTGCCGAGTAGTGTTAATTGGGCCTTCTTGTCAATCAGGACTCGCACACCTAAAGGAAAAAGACGATTTTAGCATGGCATGGTTGCCATACAGGCAAAAGCATGAGAATTCCTCACAGTCTCAACAGCAAACTTTTAATTTGTTCACCTGACTGTTAATTTCTATCATGTAACTATGGGGTTATTGCCACCTAGTAATTTGTTAACTGCAAATTCCAATGCATGTTACAGTAAGTAAAAGTAAATACAATATACTGTGTATATTGTCGTTTGGCTTGAATTGAACTGTGAAAACACATACTGTATACATGTATAGTAAGGAAAACCCCAAATGGAAAACAACATGCTCAATTAATTAGTAAAATATACTCCTTAAAATTTCGGGGTCACTTATTCACTCACCATCTTGTAAGACTTCTTCGTCAAATTTTTCTTTGTTTGCTGCATAATCTAACGTGTAACTCAAACCATTACAGCCTCGTTGTTTAACGCCTACTTTCAGCCCTATCTAAAAATGCATCACAGAATCATTATTGACAAACTGTTCGTTGCTTAACTTAATTATTTTATTTCATTATCCTAGTTACTTACAGCTTCTGGCTTTTGTTTCAATAACTCCTTAACTTTATGAACAGCTGACTGAGTCTAAGAATATAGAAAAGTTGAAGCTAATTTTAATAACCAGTTTTACGATCCAAGAAATTGTTTATAACGACGAAAGAATTATAAGAACAGCTTCAAGCTCACTATTTAGGCTTCATGTACTTTTTGTAAGTTTTGCAATAATGTTATGTAATGTGTGCTTGAACTTTTCGAAAATCAATATTATGTCGAGTTAGTTTGAAACATTCCGTTGATTTCACTCCTTGAACATTGATTAGCAACAGTAATCAATTACCGTTATAAGCTTAATTTCAAAGTATAAAGTAGAGATTCGGAGATTCTTGCAAACAAATAAGAATTGATAGCTCTAGAAACGCGAGGGACGTTCAATACATTTCCGGTATAATTTTCTTTAAAAAAAAGGAACAGCTGGAGGGATTCTAATAAAATTTGGTGCATAAATGCCTTAATTTCTTAGCTATTACTCGAGAAAATTTCCATTTCGGGAGATGTATTTATCCCATCATTTTGGTAAGGAGTGTAGGTCTCACTCGAGAAATATTGTCAGCTGGTGTTGAAGCCAATGCTTTATGTCGATTTGAAGATCTTCTGTCATGTCAAAATGTTTTCCACAATTATATGCTTTCATAGCACCCAATTGGACATTGTTGACATTTTTTTATGCCAGCAACGAAGCAACAGTCAAAAGAATGGCGTCACTGTGATTCAATGGGGCAATGCGCCCACTCCCAAAAAAGTTCAGACAAAAATGTCATTGAAAAGGTTATGGCATCTGTATTTTTTGAGTCAAAAGGTGTCTTATTGGTAGACTTTCAGGAGCCAGGCACTCCCATTAATGCTGACCGCCACTGTAACACACTCAGAAAACTTAAAACATCAATTCGATGCAAAAGACCCCACTCACCAACCCAGATTTTTACCTTCTTCACAATGACGAATGCCCACATTCTGCATTGAAAACAATGCAGCTTATTGCTGGATTCCAGTGGATGGTTGTGCCTCACATGCCCTACACCCCTGATTTAGCTTCTTCAAACATTTACCCTTCTCGGTGCTCTGAATGCAGATTTCGAAGAAAACATTTTGCCATTAGTGAAGCTCTTCAAATCGACATGAAGCCTTGGCTTCAACAACTGCCGACAGTGTCTTTCGACCAAGGCATAAACTCCTTGCCAAAACAATGAGAAAAAAGCATTTCCCAAAATGGATTTTTTTAATTAATAGCAAAAATGTGAAGGTATTTATATACCAAATTCCATTAAAATCCCTCCAGTCGTTCTTTTAAAAAAAATGATTCCGGAAACTTGTTGAACGCCCCTTGTATTATAAAAACATTTCATCTGTGAGTAGTAATGATAGATAACGTAAACTGGTGTAATAATGGAAGAAATTTGAATGTAACAACTGATAAATAGTCATACTGTTGTAAACTCAGTTTGTAGAATTGTGTAGGTCTACTGTAAAGAGGCAACATATAGCATTTGCATATCTGCTTTGAGGCAAATGTAAGTAAAAAAGTCTGCATTGCTAACTAGTGTAAGAATAATTAGCTCAATAGTTTTGAATTTTTTCTAGGCGTTATTTACAGGGCAACCAAGCTAATACTGAAGACACACCAAAGCTAAAACGCGATAATTGAAAACCGTGGTAATCTCACTTTCCACAGATACACAGCAACATATGTCATCACCGTTTCGCCATATTCTAGGTTGTAACACTATATTTTAGTTCGGTATGTCCTCAGTTCTGTAATTGTTGAAAATAAATTTGCAAGAAAAAGCACCCAGTGTAGAATTTTGGAGTGTCTCCAACTTTGGCTGCTTCTTCCCTTGCCCCCTGGATGGACCCTTGATCAGTTTAAAAGTACAGGTATACATGTACAGTACATGTAATATGCCTAGCTTGCCAACCCTTCACAGTTAGTGACAGTGGTACGGCCATTATTCCGATACTGACAGTAGGTTGTCCAAATTTTCGGAAAATTGTCAGTAATGAGAATGGAACCTCAATCCATCAGTACTTCGCCCAGTACGATCAGTATCATTTTAGGGTACCCTGCACGGTTAGTAATACTGACAGTCATTTTAGAATCAGTTGAAATGACAGTATGCGTCAATATTTTCGCGACCCTACATGATCAGTATTTTACTGTCAGTAAAAAGCTCAGTATCATGGTGGACTTCGTTGAGTGAGGTTCTAATTTAGCGATAATTTCAATACTCGCTCGCAAACGGTACGATGATGTTTGAGAAAAACAGCGGAAACTGTTTTCTCGTATGAATTGCTTTGACGAAATCCAATGTATGTGGCACGTGTATGTGGCACAGATTAACTGAAGAACGCCCTTACACGGTCAGTATTACTGTCAATATCTCGATTCAGACAGTAGTTATCCGGATAATCGTCATTATCGAACATCAATACAACAGCATTGCCCTTACACGATCAGTATTACTGTCTATATTTGTCGAAATTGACAGTAATAATGTCCTGCGTAGGGTCCCCTGTTAAAGATGCCACAAAATCACCTGGACTTTCCAGTCTTTATTGAGATAATAGATGCAAGTAATGCAACGGCCATCCTTGTTGGGGTTGTCGACGTGCTTCACGTATTGCGTGCCGCCACCGGGATAACAAGCGACCATCGCCTAGAAACAAAATAAGCGGACGATGAAACCGAAACGTGACGCGTAGTTTTCGTACACGTATAATATACTCACCCTACTCCTATCGGAAATGTTATATTCGCCTAATTTTCCGTTGCCTCTCATCTTGTTGCTCCTGAGCACGATAGAATCTACTAAATGGATGAGGTTTCCTATGTTTTTACAGATGGGTTCGTTTCCGTCGACCCACACGATCTTATCTCCCCTAATGGTTTTCGTGGCGTTGCCTCCCGAGGTGCTCATCACCTCTCCGTCCATAAACTGTCCTTCGGCGTACATGGCCACAACCTCTTCCAGGACCGCATCTCCCATGGCCTGCCCGGCGAAGTTGTCGATGACGCAAATGCCGTATTTCTCCAGGTCGTGTATCACGTACTGGCACATGGTCCGCATCCACAGCGACTGGTTTTGACCCGAAGGTGGCATTTCCGAGGCCCGCGGGGCTAGTCTGACTCCGTCTCTGGGATGAAGATACGGCTGCGGCGCGAACTGGACGTTGTCCACCGCGGTGCCGCCCGAAGCCGCCCAATCGTTCTCGTAGCCGGAAATGTCGGTTTCCGTGGGCCAGCCGTGGACGAAGGTGCCTTGGTCAGCTTGCCGGACGTCGTGATGTTGTTGGTCGGCGCGAAATTGCTCCTCCAAGAGGTTTTCGGGATAGTTGGAAGAAGACGTAGATGATGTCGCCGATAACCCCGCGACCACGTCGATGTGGCCGGTTTCGTCCTCGCCCCACTCACTGGGGATTTTGGCCTCTGCTTGACCGGAAGTCAGCAACTGAGTGTCTAATGCGTCTTGATGCGTCTGCCAATGCGACAACTGATGAGACTGACAATAGCAGTTCTGACATCGGGCGCACCTCAGCAGGTTGTGCGATGAGGCGCACACCTGGCAACCCACCATGACGATAAAGCTTTTGTACGATTAGTCACGTACGAATGAGAGACGGGTACGAAAAACAACAACTCTGATAAAAAGCTAGGGCGTCGAACAGCTATAGGTACACGTACATGTAGGTCACTGAGGTCACTAGCTATAATCCTCGATTTTTACCTTCAAACCGAAAGCGTCCTTCATCGTCGATCCTAGTTGAACCCTTCGTTTCGAACGGCCTATAAAAACACGCGATATAAGAAGAAGGCGTTGATTTCGCATTGGTATTATTACGACGGTCATAATAACAGAAAACGTTCAGTAACTCACGTACTCCGCATCTTGACCTTTAATCGCGATTTCAAGGGCGTCCAAAACTACGGAAGTTCATCGCGCCTCCTCATCAGTATTTCGGCATTCCGACGAAAACAACGAAGACGTGGGAATCATGCTTGGTGGGAATTGAAGCTAGACCGAGGATTTCCATAACCGAAGCAGTGGGATAAACGGACGCGTGAAAAACCATATAAAAAATGATAAATATTAAACGCCTGTGGCAATCGTTGAATTTAAAACGCTGATTCAATCCCTCGGAGACTCCGTACATATTTGTTTTCTATTTCTCCCGTAGCAGCTGCTCGACAAAAATCTGCGAGCGAAAATTCGGACAGAAATTCATCCAAGATCCTCATGTTGCGAAAGAAGAAATGACGTATCAAAAACAAAATTAAATAAATCGAAGAAGAAAAAAATACGATATTTGTTTGTTTTCCTCTTACGTGGGAATTTAAAAATTGCGTTTAGACGACGTCAACTTTTTAGAGAGCGCCGTAGTCATTCGCTGCCTCAGAACACGTTGAACCTTGTAAGCGCTTTTTTCTGTACAAGAACTGTAAACTTTTCATCCGGCTTTTTATGAGGGATTTCTTCGAGTTTCTTCATTCTTGAAAATCTTATCGAGCTTCTGTACTCTTGAAAGGAACCTCCTGAACGAAGATGGATGTCCATATTCGCGCGAGTGTGAAAAATGTACCCGTCGGTGAGTATTACCATATATGAGCATATCCTTTATAAACCCTACATGTTTGCTTGCTTGCTTGCTCTGGCAAGACTACATGAGGTACATTTCTGCGATTTCATATACACGTACTACCTGTACCTAACCTGATATCAATCAACGTTCACGCATATTCGGGCAATGTTTTCAATTATATTTTATCGTTTAATTAGGGGTCGTTTTAGTTGCTGAATTTATGAAGGATGCTGTCCGTGTGAATATTGAATGGACGAACGAAAGTACGCTTTTAAAAATTGACGAGTAAGTTGTCTTCATTCATTTGAAGGATTTTTCATAAAGGCATCGGTAGACATCCAATCAGTACCGGTACCCTGCTTTCAACAAATAAATTTAGCCTTACCATGTGGTGGAATGATTTGGGGTAGTATGCATAGCCCTATACATGCAGGTGAAATGTTTGAAACAGTAGTCACACAAAATCGTTACGTTGTCAATTGTTCTGCAATCTAAATTGCCGGCCCTATACGGGCAAAGTTACTGTCTGGATGGTGTCCCATTAAAAATTGTTTATAGCACGAAATACTTGGGGGATTACCATCACCGCGGACATGCGCTGGACTTCGCATATCACCAAAATTACAGGTCTGGCAAATCAACGCCTAA
>JAQGAF010004603.1:0-13968 GCA_034687865.1 Kryphioiulus occultus
GAATCCAAGTGTGAATTAGAAAGTTGTAGAGCGATGCCTAATTAGTATAACTAAGTTGGTTACAAAATTTTCTGAACGAGTCACAGCGAGGTAGAATTATTTTTCCGCGAGTGACCATCACGACACATGGATGACCTTGAACGGGACATTCAAGGTCACGGCAAATATGGTTTCTGGATAGTCCGTGGTCGTCTCTAAAAGTTACCATCAAGAACAATCATTGTATCTCTTACCGTATTAAAGATATAATTTTATTTCGTTGGGCACTACTAAACAGAACACCCTGTATAATGCTTATGTAAATGTTTTAATTTATGATAGCTGCTATCAGTCATAATGATTAAAAAAACAATTTGAGGTTGCATTTTAAACATCACAACATATGGAAGTTGGCTGTGGTCAGTGCAGCCAACGCAGGTCAAAGGTCAGTACTGGCAACGACGCACATCACTGTTAATTGCCAACAATTAATGACCACCCCCTCACCACCTCACACCAAAGCAGAAAACACGCATATTCCGTCATCTCAAACGCAAGGGTCAAAAGGTCAGTGTGCCATGCACATCCACCTTTTCAATATTAAACAGACTTCACTTTTATAAGTGCTTTGATTTAGTGGATGGAGGGCGTGTCATAAATCACGACCCCCTACCCCCTTCCTCCCAACCACTAAGATCCCAGCACTTCTAGAGTTTCTTCGACAGAAAAAAATGACGAAAAAACGGGGTGAGATTATGGGATTATGACAGTCCGGATTAGAGTATTGTGGGACTGTCATGAATCGAGGGTGTTTTTATTGTTGGTTTAGGTGTGGCTTCTGTTAACTGGAGGGGGATTTGCAACGAAATTTAGTCCACATTGCAGAAGGTGTGCTCCACGAGTGCGTGTGTGTGTGTGAGGGCGACTTCTCGGTTTTTCCTAACCAGTTTGGACTATTTTTGGATTTCTTGACTTTTTCGCATTTGAGAATTTTATTCTCAGAGACCTCCTGGGACTGTCAGTACTCGCAAACTGGGTTCAACCATGGTTAAAGAACGGAAACAGTCTCGGAAGGTCGCAGCAGTGCAACAGCAGGACAGGAAGGTAAGACTGACCAATGTCCATTTTTGGGTAAACACGATTAAAACGTGTTGTAGGGAGGGAAATCTCAACTGGAATTTGTATCGACTCAACGAAACCCTGGTCTGATTGTGGTTCATTCATACTAAAGACTATTTAACTAATCGTCGATTAACTGCAAACTTGATGCAAACCACCATGGTGGAACGAATAGCACATTAGCACGATAGCACTTCCGCGAATTTCTAAAATCGAATTGCTGGTTTATAATTTGTAAATTGTATAACTTGTCTTTATGACTGTGCTGTCGGTAACTAAACGCATTTTAGTTAATTTAATGGCCGATTAACTTACAACTTGCGCAAATAACCATTATGGTATGAATAGCACGTTAGCACGACAGCACTTTCGCGAACTTCTTAAAATAGAATTGTTGGTTTATAATTTGTAAGTTGTCTAACTTGTGTTTAAGAGTACATTGCACGTTGTTCAAAAGTATTAATTTATATTTCGATTAATTATTAAGAGACATTAAAATGCAGGCAGAAAGCAGACTGCATCTTAAAATGTGTATGCTTTATTTTATCCATGACATAGTCTTTATTGACATTGCGTATGTTTTAATACATTATGTTAACTTCTAAATATAGACAGAAAATGCCAATTACCAAATTATGCATTTGTATAGTTTTTATTTATTGCTTCTGATGCTAAATGGCATTTTTTGCTAAATAATATAAAAATTTAATGACACAATATACTGGGTATTTAAGGTATAGATAATTAAAAATTGTCAAGATTTTTTACATGCACTGTAAAATGTAGTATTAAATATTATTTCCTAACGATAACGTAACTACATTATTTAAGTTGCTATTTAAGGCAATGGTAATTCAAAATTACTATCAAGCCTTTGTTAATATTAAAATGTCATGCAGTGTAGTGTTAAATATTGTTTTCTTACTACAACTTATAATATTTAAGTTGGTGTTTAAGGCAATGATAATTCAAAATTAGTATCAAGCCCTTGTTGATATTAAAATATAATGCAGTGTAGTGTTAAATATTATTTTCTTACGACAACTTAACTACATGTATGTTATTTAAGTTTGTTTTAAGGCAACGGTCATTCAAAATGTATATCAAGCCCTTGTTGATAGTAAAACGTCATGCAATGTAGTGTTAAATATTATTTTCTTACTACAACTAAACTATGTTATTCAAATTACTATTTAAGATAATGGTAATTCAAAATTAGCATCCAGCCTTTGTTGATAATAAAATGTCATGCAATATTGCGCTAAATATATTTTTACTACAACTTAGTCATTATTTGGCAAATTTCCTGTTTCTAGATATTGAACTTCAGTAGAAACTCTACGACAACAAAATAGCCATATTTTAGGGAAGTATGTTTAGCATGAAATGTATTTCCGGTCGCTTGCCTCGTAAAATACAATACATGTTAGGTCAGAAAACTTCACCTTCCAATTAACGAAATCTCACTCAGTGAATCGAGAATTAGTAACATTTTTCTTAGAAAAAATGCATTTGAAAATTTAAAAAGCAGACGAGCAATAGCCAGTTATGTTAATTAGTTAACTAACAGTAAGTTTCATAGCGGTCAGCCACTAACCGCCTGTTAGAATAAGTTAGCAATGCATATTCACGAACTTCGGTGCAACTTTGGTGCAACTTTTGTAACCACGAAGCCTGCCATCGTTATCATTTCTTTTGAAGAAATCTTCTGAGGCATAATGTTTATATCTAAGAAATTGCATCAATTATTCCGCCCTAACTGCCGCTTATATACGCATAATCATTGTTAAGTCAAACGATACGAACTTGGATTCGCTTAATAAATGGAAATGGGTTGCGGATCTAAAAAGCACAATTAAATTAGTGTCAAATTAAAAGGCTGGTCATGTTATCATTAGATTGGAGAGTCACGGATGAGTTTCTCTATTGCTACTGGGGTAAAAAAAATCGTCAAACAATGCATTTGAAAATACAGTCGCTTTCTAAACTCATACTGCGAGGAAATAAACATTAAAAAGCCTAAAAAATGTTCCAGATGGCAAAGTAGGAGAAGAGAAGCTTTAATTCCTGGTTCAATTTCTGTATCGCTTAACCCCATATTATAGAAAAACCAAGATTTTTGACCTGAGCGTGTTCTTGGTAGTGATCTTCTATCGCCACATTTTTTATTAATATTGTGTACACGATTGGTCGTGTTATTTAATGTATGTCTTAAGATTGTGCTGCTGTTGTTGTTGTTTACTTCACACCAGGAACAAGCATGATTCAGTTCGTTGACAGCTTTTTTAATTAAACAGTCGAGTTTGTAAATAAAAACCCAACCGAAAATAAAGAAAAATTAAATTCAAATAAAATCCAAAATGAAGATGTCACGAAATTAAATTATAAATTACTCCGATATCAAAATACGAAATATTCTCATAACGAAAATCAAAATATTTCGTTTAAATCATCATAACTCACACAACATAGCTAAGAAACAGCTTTGATTAATTGATAAATTTGATTATTATTCTCACATCGAAATATAAAATATTCTCAACAAAAATCAAAATGTTTCGTCTACAGGGTATACGTTACAGCTCGTATATACCATACAACGAAGAAATTATTTTGATTTTTGCTTATAGAGGACGTTCATACATTTACATGTACTGTATATTGTCATAATTTTGTATTTTGTCTAAAATTTTGCACAGAATTTGATCGTGTTTTACGTAATTAATTTTATCTAAAACTTTGAACATAAATGATGAATTTTAACTCGTAAGTAATTGGATCAAAAACTATGGATTTTAACACACATTTTATAAAACAGCAATGATGACATCATTTGGTCAAGCACCCTTCTTATTTCATTCATCATTTATCGTTATTTGGTCGACATCTTATTATTGGTTGTTCATTAAGTTTGTATGAATTTATGCTCATATTTATAATTGTATTTGTTTAGAAATGGTTTATTTTGGGACAAATGCCAGATTTGCAAAATGATCTATTGTTTAAAATTCTTTTGATTCTATTGGATTAAAATCTATTAATTATCTTGATTTAAATTAGTTTCAATTGAGTTAAATTGTATTGTTTCTATTGATTCTATTGATTTAAACACGAACAAGGTTCTTAACAACTGCTTTTGTAATATTTGTCCGGACATTTTAAAGCATTTTAGGACACCTGGAGGCCCCCTCCCCCTCATGTTGTTAATTCAGAAATGATTGAAAATGCATCATTAGTTCTTTTATAAATATCAATTCGATTTCGTTCATCATTTTTATTTATGTTGGGAGAATGTTTTTGTCACTAGGCCACGCATTAATTATATGCGTTATCAGTGCAGAAAAGTGAAGAGAAAAAAAATCGACTAATTTGCTGATATCATTGAGAAAAACATTTTTCAATTGAGTTTAACTGTTGGCATTCAAGGAGCTCCATTAGGTTGGGTTTCACAATGGCACGCAATCAAAGCTGCAAATATCTAAAAAAATAACTAGAAAGTGAATAGGAAAACTGAGCTCGACTTTAAAAAAAAACATCACCATGTGTATCTTTTATTTTTGGACTCCATTTTCCACATGTTTCTTCCCCTCTCCCACTGAGATGACAACTACCATTTTTTGTACGAAAATTATTTGCATGCATGTTTATTTTAAGCAAACGAATTTCTTTAAAAGTTCACTTCAACAATGCACCTGAGGAACATTCATACATTTATTTCTTAAGGGTCGAAATTACACTTCCGCCATATTTAAAATGCTAAAAATTTTGTAATCAAAATTTTCTGTAATGGTTAACCCAGACCGAACATCGTGCATCTCTCAATAATTGTTTTTTACTGTTTATTAGTAAAAAATAATCTCAGTGGCTTAATTTGCGAAGCAGACATTTTAATTAAAACAAGATTGGTGAATAGTAAGTTTCTTCGTGGGGTGTGATAGCAATTACAACCGAGGTTAACGTTCGCCATGTACTTATAAAAAAACAAAAAAGGTTTGAAATCGTTTCTTGTCTGTTGCACCTCCTAATTTGAGCAAATTTTACTTTATAATCAGTGTCAGAAACTCTTTACTGACCAACTTGCTTTTCGCAATTTTGCGTAGGCAATTGCATAGCGGGTTAGGCATTTTAAACTAATTGAAATACAGTATTTTTCGTGTTCAACTGCATAGGAAATGTAGTTGTAAAAAGCACAATATTAACAGCTTTTCTTTCATCTGCCAAATAAAGAAAGATCTGTGAATACCCTGTATACGTCAATAGCAAGTTCCACTTGTCTTTTCAGTCGATAATTGTTAATGACATTAATTAAGCAAATTCAGCTATTCAACTGCCTCATTATGAAAGCTATTTGGTTGCCCTACATACGGTTCGAAATCACTACGTTGAATCGGTCTCATAAACAGTGTGTAAATTGCACTAATGATCGTGTTTTCAAAAATTGATTTTGAAGTTTTTTCCTGAATTTAATGTTCATCACAATTTAATGTTCATCCATCATGGCTGAAAGTAATATCCCCTATGACTTAACTCGAATGATTATTTCTGGATGTCTACTGGATTTGGTATTGCAAATTCAATGACTTTTTCATATCTTCAATTTTTTTTCTATAAATTGCACTAATGATCATGTTTTAAAAGTTGATTTCGTATTTTTTTCCGAATTTAATGTTCATCACTATTTAATTTTCATCAAACAAGGATGAAAGGAATTTACCCCAGTGAACTACCTACATGTAACTCCCATGACTTTCAGGATGGATTTGGTATTGCAAAATTCCATGACTTTTCCTCGACTTTGTCATCACTTAAAATTTTTTCTATGCCAATAACAACATGGGGCCATTCAAGTTTTATGTCATGACTAAATTGCGATTTTCAGAAATATCTACCACTGCTGAAACATTAATAGTGACCAAAACAATTTTTTTTGCAAAAAATTGGTGACTAATGAAGAATTTAAACCCAAACTTTAATGTTGTGAATAAATCAAATGACAAAAATGCCATGACCCTGATGTAAATTTCATGACTTTTCCATGAATTCCATGATCTGAATCTCATTTCATGACTTTTCCATGACTTCCACGACCGGTAGACATCCTGTATTTATAAAGTGAATAATGTGATTTGAGTGCTTATAGCATGTCCAGCATGAATTTTATACCATTTTTAAATACGCCTTTTCAAGGAAGGTTTTCATTAAGGTGCAAAACGATTTATTTACCATGATTTTTCTTTGTCGTATATTTTAACTGTATTTTTTAATTGAATTAATTGCTCAATGGGAACTATTGCTACATTCACCAACATCACTTAAGGAACAAAACTAAAAAATTAAAACAGTGTTGCATCAGAAACATCTTTGTTGTTGTAAGAAATACAGTTTCATTTTGAGACTTAGTAATTTTATCAAAACTGACTTTCAAAATTTAAACTTTTCAGAAGTTTTTAACCTACTTGAATGAAAACGAGCGTAGGAATTTCATTTAGTGGTTGTCCTTTTTCTCTATTTTGGGAGTCAAATTCGGTTCCCTCCCTGCGTTTGACCCAGACCAGCCCAAAACCAATTTGAAATTATTACGACAAAGCCATTAATTAAATGAAAGGAAAAATAGAAGGAAATATCGAAAACGCAATTTGTTCAATGAAAGGCGTTGGTCTTCGTCCTTAGGGTATTTGGTATCCCAACCCCTTATCAGATCCCAGAAACAGTGGCTTAATAACTGTCATTTCAGCTATTAATTATTTCTTTTAATCTGCTTTTCCACCTGAATTCAGTCAGTATCATCTGCTTTCCACAATTATTTTGTGATAGTCATTCTTGCTAAAACTAGGTCGACAACACCCATAGTCAGCATCAATGAGAAATGATGAATACACCTAATAAAACTTATTTCTGCTAATCTCGTTGCACAATCCCATGCCTGCCATTTGTCATATCCACAATTTAAGAAGAAGTTGTGACACCCTGTTTAAATTCTTCAGTGTTGATAGTACAAACATTGCAATTTCAGAGTAATTTCTGATATTTTCTGTTATTTTCTTGTTATTTATTTTTTTAATTTTTATTTCTAGGTTTATCACTGGCAAAGTCACAATGTCAAACATAGTGGAGTTGACGACATGGTGCTGTTGCCCAAAATTTCTGATGACGCCATCGCAGAAAACCTTAAAAAACGCTACATGGATGACGTCATATTCGTATCCTTTATGTGGAGTTACATGTGAACATACATGTGGAGATACAATGAAATCAGAAAGCTGATCATTTTAAAAATGCAGGTGTTGTTATAGAAATTAAACTAGAATCTTAGTGGATTTTATGGTTTTATGTTAATGCAAGCTATAACAAGCTAAACATATAGAAATCATCATCATGTTATCCAGTTTGATGTTTCTAACTGTTGGTATTTATCCACTGACTTAGCACAACATATGCCTACATAAATTACATAATGTGCATGTATATCTCGATATGCATCACCAGTTATAGGTATAAATCAAAACGACGAAAATATGAAATGAAATAAAACATTGGTTCAGTTGAAGGTCTTATTTTGATCATTTCATTTCTAAATTGTAAAAATGCATGCCATGGTAACAATAATCAAATTAAAAACATCTATAACTTTCTTAATTACGTTTTGTAATAATGCCGGGCTCCCCCAAAAGATGAAATTTGCAACTTCCCCAACATTTCAAGTTGTAAAACAAATTTCCCTGACCACCCCGACCAATAAAAATGCAAAAATATGCAAAAAAACGAAAATAAATTATTGCTCATTTTACACAGGAGATATACGGTTCCCTCAAACATTTTCCCTGCCGGTTCCACTGACCAACCTGACCACTTAAGATGCAAAAATATGACAAATTTAAGGAATGCTATATTTATTGCTGATTTTACACAGGAGATTTATCACAACGTTTCACTATAGGAAACTGCAAATTTAGATTGGATTTTTTTTAAATTGACAATATCACTATAAATTTCTTTTAAAGAATTGTTTGTCATATCTTGATTTTAGTGTTACGAAACAGCTACTGTATGTAAAATGAATTATTGGCTCGTTGAATTTACCTTTCATTTTCCCGAATTTTCTAAGACCTTCCCAATTTCATTGACAAATCCAGGTTTTCCATGTTTTCATGTTTTTCAAATCTGGGGGAACCCTGACCACTTCGAAGATGTTATGACCAATTTACGACCATTTTGAGATTGCTCGAATTAATTCCATACGTACAGTATACTTATTTTAAAAATTATTAAAAACGTATCGTTTAATATACCTGGTGTTAATGGTCGATTTCAATAATCGGTGTACGATACCAACAGTTATTATTTTGATATACCAAAAATCACGTTTACCTGCTGTTGGACGAAAACTCGGACAAAAAAAAAATAATTATAGTGGGCAAAACGTATTATCGGAAAGTAGGATTGTTGCAGGTGTAGCCTAGATTGGATCAGATTGGATCAGATTAGAGAGCGTCTGTTTATTCCCCAGGGTTTAATTGAATTTTTCCAGCAATAATTGAACGAGGAGTTTTAAGGGGAATTTCATTTCCATCGTCTTGAGCCCACCAATAAAAAATATTGATTCATGTTTCTTAGAGATCGCTTCTGAGACAGCGACGTGCATTGCACTTCATTAAAGACAATCCAAGAAAACTTGGTTCCGTCTTTAATTAAGTAAGCCTTTCTTGTTGAAACGGGAAGTGGATGTAGGATCAATGTTTGCCCTTTGGATACACGTGCAATGGGAGCTTATAAAATGCCCTAAATTTGATAAGTGATTAATGAGTGTTGACAGCCATTTTCAGATACTTTTTGCGGCACTTATTTCCCTATTGGAAAATCGCCAAAATGCGCCATACTTTACATGTGCACATAACGATACGCACAAAACAGTCAATCAAAACAATAAAAACACGAAATCCAAAGTCCTGATCAGTTTTCCCATTACCGACAATGTAGCCACCTGGTGGCCGAATCAGAATTGTTTTATGTACACTGCAGTTTGATACAAACATCCAAAATACATGTAAATAAACCCTGTCAATATCATTAAGTTTTTCCTTTTTTGCTTACAAGTACTGTATATCATTGAAATACAGTATGACTTGTCTGATGTTTGAGTGGTATAGGAAAAGTTATCTCTGGTTCATTTTTTACCATTTTTTACTTTAGAAAAATTTAAAAATGTACTTTAAAACATCTTGCAATTTGAACAACGATAACATTTCATGTCAACAGTTTCAATTTTCTCAGAATATGTGTGAAATTTGGATATTTGTGTTTTATATATTCTCAGAATCTTTTGTCAGTTGGGAAATTTGAAATTATTTTACACTAAAATTGCTGGAAAACATTTCGTATCAATATTTTCAATTTTCTCAGAATTTATGTTGAAATTTGGATATTTTCTCAGAATTTGTTGAAATTTGGATATTTTCTCAGAATTTATGTTAAAATTTGAATATTTTCTCAGAATTTATGTTGAAATTTGGATATTTTCTAAGAATTTATGTTGAAATTTGGATATTTGCTCAGAATTTATGTTGAAATTTGGATATTTTCCCAGAATCTTTTGTCAGTTGGGAAATTTGAAATTATTTCACACTAAAATTACTGAAACGTTTTTCAATAACCCCTTACAAAAGAAAAATATTTTGCGATTGAATATGCTTATAATACCTTTAACTGTCCAACCCAGTAAGTATATTTTCAGATTTGTCTAAAGTTAAAAAGTTATGAAAAGTGAGAGATGACTTTTCCTATGCTTCTTGTTAGGAAAACAATTTAATTTAATCCTAACTAAACTTAGTATCACTAAATATCACTAAGTTTAAAATTCAGGGCACTCATGCAGCTGTTTATAATTAACGAAAAATGAATCAACCGCTTTGAGATTCAGCTTTTTATATCTTCCTTGGTTAATTAAAAATAACAATTATGGCACTAATTCAACACTGTCAGTGAACCGAAGCGACGTACGAGCGTATCACACAATGTACTTTTTAATTACATGTAAATGCAAGTACATTTCAATGTTTACTTTTTAATTGACGAAGAAATCGTACCAATTTTTGAAGCTTATGAAAAACGGATGAAACATTTCAACGTTGGGGAGAAAAATCAGTTTTACATCACACTAGAGCAAAGAAAAAAAAACTATTCCAGGTAGTTAAAACATTCTTATAAAATAGTGCAAAAAAACGAACACAGTTTGCTTAATAAGTATTATTTTTCATAATTACACATTTGATATTTACCAATATCTACATATTGAAATTGGGAAGTGTGTGGAAGAACTATTTATCCAACTTGATTAAATTACTGTACCTCGTATACATGTTGGGGTAATTTTATTTTTTGGTATTGAAATTCTCCTTAACTCAATTTCTCATACTTACATCGGGCCCGTACTTATATGCGTCAATCCATTCAAGCAAATGCCATATTTTACTGATAAGGAGGTGGAAATGTATCAAGGCGCCGTAAGTATTTAAATCTAGCCTACTTTTTATCACCAATGCGTAAATTCTGACAAGTTTCAGTTTTTAAAAAATCCTACATGCATTACTTTTTGCGAAGCACGCATGTATTTTTTGTTGCAAATGTTTCTGTAACTTGCTATTATTTACTCTGATTTATATAACGTGAGCTAGGTTTTAATATGAATTTGGGTAAAAAAGGACATTGAAGTATAAATTTTAGTAGTTTTTAAGTTTTAAGCAATAGTAAAAAAAACTAACATGTGACAAGTTGATCGTACTTCACATGTTTATCTCAATACAAATTTTTTCTTTTAAACATTTCATTGAAAGTTGTATCGCATATTGGGCCGATATTCTGTCCAGTTTAATTGCATTTGCATATAAAATAACTCTTTAGGTTAAACAAATACTACGTTTGAACAGTTTCTTTTAAAACTATTAATATTAAAGGGAATATTATTCACAGTGTACAGTGTTATTTAAACAACGAACTTTCAAACGTAAACAGAGAGATTAATCTAAAGTTTTCAGACAAATTAAATGCATCTTCTGTTTCATCATGTAAACACTCACATTGACAATAAAACAAATATTTACTCTTAGATTGACACAGGATTGGCGAAAGGTCTACGAAATTGACATAAGGGGATACTAATACAAAGATATTAAATTAAAACCTGAAGCTCATGTTAAGAATATCCAAGGAGGCTAAGGGAACGTTCAAGTATTACGTCATCTTAAAGAGCTAGCCAAATCCTCTCACATAAGCTTAATTTCACTTCGGTTTGGAGCCAATTATGAGCAAAAATTCACCTTTTATGAGACAGTTTTGATAAAAATGTCGTTAATTTGAAAATTTGTTTGTCAATGATTAGGAAATCATTTGGGGGATATGGAAATTATAAAGCTCACGTTTCTGAAATCGAAAATGCGATGACATAATACACGAACACTCCAATTGAAATATGCCAAAATTATTTAAATTTTTTTATTTTAAATCTGATTAAAAGTTTAGCAAAAAAATTTCGTCCCATAACTTTTTTCATATCATTCGCTTCACCATTACCTATGCGCAAAAATTCATCATGTATGAGCCAATTTTTATAATAATTTCGTCAAATGTGAAAATTAGTTTTTCAACGATTATAAAATCATTTTATTGTTGGAGCCAATTTGAATCATTACTTATAAAACATCGGTTAAAATCCATCTTTTGTGATCAAGTTTTGCAAAACGTTTCGCCTCGTGAAAAGTGAAGTGACATCATTCGCTTCATTATGTTCAAAAAAGGTTGAAAAACTAATTTTTTTCGAATGAAATTCATTTCGAATTCAATTTCCATAAATAAATTATCAATTCGAAAAAATTTTGATCAATGATTCCGTATCATCTGGATGATCTGGAAATCATAAAGCTCCCGTTTCTAAAATCGAAAAAAAATGATGACATAATACTTGAACGCCCCCAACTGAAACATGTCAAAATTTCAATTTTTTATTTTAAATCTGATAAAAATTCAATAATTTCAACATCTACGAATTATTTTCAGGGCACCTATGAAAACCCACCTCACATTTACGCTTTAGCAGACAACATGTATCGCAACATGCACACTGACAACGAAAATCATTGCGTCATTATAAGGTAAGAATCAGTGTTTTCCTTCATATTTCATGTTGCATGCATTATGAAAATATTAGCATAGCTGAGGTAGATTAATCAACCTTCCCTAGGCACCCAAGATAGTTTTGCAATGGGAAGCTCAGTGAACATATACAGGATTAAAAGCATGAGATTCTGTTACATATTTGTAATGTCTTCGTAAGCCTGAACTATTAAAAGATAAATCCTAAGCTGATCCACGATCGGATCCTATGAATTTATTACTTAATCTAGCGTGCAAATAATTTAACGCCTGAATTTTCTCCGAATCCCATCTAACATATTTTGAAAAAGCTATAATCCCATTTGGGGCAAAAACGCCCGGATCTAATTCCCAGGAAATTGCTCAAAGCTCGGTCAGACGTTAATATTAAATTTTGATGAAACAAAGCTGCTTCACATTTTATCCTTAAATTTAAAAGATCCATAAATCCAATCATCTTATTTGAGTATTGCCATGGCAACCGAAGTGCGTCATTGGGATGCGAGAGGAGGCCCACGTCAGGTGGTGGTTTTGTCTTTGGGCCAAGGAGAAAATCTTAGCTCGATATTCACCGGAATTAAGGCAAGAAATACGCGTTTAAATTGCAATATTCGAGTACAACATACCACGCAGACAGGTGCAAAACAAATTATTGCAATTTTTGGTGAATTTGAATAAACGTTGCCCACATGTAATAGTAATACATTTAGAATTGCATCGTAAGACATGCATTGGAAAATATATTTTAAAATGTCTGTAGATTGAGACACATTTAGTTTTAAACTGCATTTGACCAATATATTTAAAAATGCATTTCCGAATGGGCTTTAAAATGTGTTTTTAAGCAGTTTGCGATGTATTTTGAGTGTTGGAGAATGTATTGTGTAATGCACACTGTAATGCAGTTCGTGTGCATTGAAGACTATGTTGTCTAATGCATAATGTATGCATTCTGTTTGCATTGAAGAATGCATTTTACAATTTATTTCCCATGCATTGTAAAATGTCAAAAGCCTTGTTATATTTCATAATGTCAAGTTAAAAAAAAATCCAAATCTGAATTTAAAAACATAAAATATTCTATACATATATTAGAACATACAATGAAATAAAGTTTAAAATTCAAAAATACATCAGTATCATTCAATTCAATGCAGTTCACATAACTTATGCAAGTAGGAAGTTTCAAAATACATTGTAAAATGCATTTTTGTTTACATTACCAAATGTATTTCATGACGCGATAAAAACTACCGATGTATTTGCAAATTGCAATATATTTTGCAATTCCTAATGCGTGAGTCCACTTCGAACATATTTGTATTGTATAAAGGTGCGTTTGCAATATACAACTTGTTGAAAAATGAGAAGATACTATAGCACGAAACATTATTACATAAATTAGTTTTTAACTCTGTTGTACAATTTGTTATGTGGCAACCGCTAAATTACGTGGGTCATCAATACTACAAGATGTTAAATAAAAAAATTTCTTATCACTTTGCTATATAACAAGATTTGTTGTTAAGCGTAAACGCACCTTAACATTTTGTAGTATTAATGACCCACATAATCAAGTGGGTGTTATAAAACAAATTATACAACAGGGTTAAAACTGATTTGTTATATAGCAATATTTTGTGATAGTGTAAACGCACTTTAGCCTGTCTAAGATAATACCACTGGGAATGGTTTGAATATTACTTTAGAGAGGTTATTAGTTGG
>JAQGAF010004604.1:0-13968 GCA_034687865.1 Kryphioiulus occultus
AATGTCGAACTTAGAGCAACCCAAATTTGCATTATTTATGACATATGCATTCTTGTACCCCTGTGGCTATAAAAGTGGATCTGAATGCAATTTGATTATCAGAGCTTAATGAATACACATCCAGAAATATGGTTAATTAATGGTTTCTCGATAAAATGACCACTACACCACAAGTTGTGCACTATTCTCCAGAGAAACTCAGCAGAAATCTTTTTCACACTAGGCGAATTATAAAGAGGAATAAATTGTCTACGAAACACATTTTTCCGATTTTAAATCCGACATTCTTGCAGGTGAGTCGATTTTTTTGCACTAAAGTGTATTTGCATGGATTGATTGGGAAGATGTTGTCTCATTCTCTTTAATGCCCAATATATAGAGGGCTTCCAGAGTACATTCTCCTAGCTCTCTCACACAAGCATCTATCTGTTTCTGGTCCATTTCTCTCTCTTTTCATAATTCTATTTGCTGGGTATAGCTCGGCATTATCTGGCGAATACTAATTGCCCTACTTGTCTTAATAAAAGCATGTTTATGGGTCCGACTAATAGTTTATAGAAAGCCTTGTCCTTCTCTTTTCAATATCGACTGGAACCTGCAGGGGTAGATGTGTCTGAGCTGCTGGGCACGAATGGTACATATACGCCAAGATGTCTCCTCATGTACTTATTGCGGGATACTACTTCCGTTTTCATTATTGGATTCCCTGATTTACAAGAGAAATTCAACGTCTCACTATTGCCAACATGCCGAGCCCCTAAGCTGCAACCGAAAACTGAAATGAAACGAGTCGACACTTAGACAACAGTCACATTATTGATCCAGTTGTTTGTTGTCAAGATGGTGTGTTTTTTTGTAGAATGTAGCTTAACTATCTGTTGGATGACTGGGGTTGTCCATTAACACGTGGTCCTTGACTTTTCGAATTAGCAGGTGGCGCCACGTACGCTTTCACTATGCATACAATGTTAAGAACACTAAATCATGCATTTTTAGATCGCAATTTGCCTCAAATATAGATAATATCAAAGCAAGTTATGTGATCTGTTAAATCACCTCATGCTCTTGAAATGTATTCCCAATATGTTCTAAGTGTGGGAATTTAGGTAACAATCCTGGCCACAAATATAGACCACATATGGTGAACACTGAATGCTCTGAATGCTGGATGCTCTGAAAAGGTGATCTAAAACAATTAAAATGTATTTTGAGCATAATATTTTAATGCTAAAGAAATGAAAAAATAAACCACCAGAACACATGAGCTGTTATGTGCTCCACCTCAAAATGCTCTAAGGATACTTTCAAAATGTGATTTAGGAAATTAATGCGGTTTCTTTTAAAGTGTTCTACCTTTTTTCCAATAATTTATATAATTTGTAGATTTCATCAGATCACTATGGAGCGAATTTTTTGTAATGTCACTTGAGTTTAGATATTATGGTTAATGTTTTTGCATTTTTATGTTCTACATGTGCATTTTTGATTTACAGTGCAGTATTTTGGCTATTTCACTTTGTGGGTTTAATATGGTGGGAGCCGAAATGGTCCATTGGATTTGCTGATTTTCTAGTTAATTACATGTTTCCACCCACTCATTAATTACTAATTAATTGTTCTTATGGGTACATGTACTGAAATAGAAATTGTATAGTCCCCACTTGAATCTTTATATTAGAGTGATACGACTCGATTGCTACAGTCAACACATGGTAAAAATGATCAGAGGAATTGGTTCCCTAGCGGTTACGCTAAAAATTGTAACGATTCTGTCTAAAAATAAATATAAATCAGGCTACACAGTGTAATATGAAGACGTAATTTCGGAAAGTTGGCAGCTTCCAGTTATTTTTCCTTCTGCTAACATGCAGCATGTGTATGTCTTGTATCCTATTTTGTACTTTTTCAGTTAGCCAATTAATAAGGAAGTAGACTCCTATGGCAAATTTGCAATTAACTAATTGGCCTCAGAACGGTTTATTTCTTGGCTTAGAAAGAATAAATTCCCAAATGAAACTTCATGTATTTCTGGCATCAACGTTCTATTGATCTATGGATTTTCTCATGCAAATAACATTTTAATAGTCCCGATTTCGATTTTGCATTTAACAAATGTTCGCGCTTGGTTAATCAATAGTTGCAATCTTGCACCAACTAAACCCATATGCAACGGTGGGAGTTTGATTATTTCATCAATAATATGCTTTATTGAAAATAACATGCTAAGAAGATGTTCCTTTAAACATTGTTTTATCAGTTGTTGCAAATAGCGATTTATATTGGATGGGACTGTCAAATACGATAGAATCAGTATAAATTCAGTTGAAATCAATCAATTTGTCGTTTTCTTTTCACGAATTTCGAATTAAATGAATTAGATATTACCAAATTTGCAAAAATATGAGCGAAAATACATCACCTTTTGTAGATAGTTTTTCAAAAAGTTTTTTAAAATCGATGAACTCTGTTTTGCAAAAAGGTGAAGAGGAGTGTTGTTTCTAGCAATAACGATTTGGTTATATGACTCGACATCAGATTTATACCGACAATATAAAACTTCTGGAATTTCTTTATTAAGATTTGTTTTTTATTAAAATATATTGAATTAGTCGACTTACAAGTATATCTGCATGCGGTGTATTTGAATTTCAGGTGTGCATTTATCGAAATAAGAAATTGGAGACCTAGTTTCCATCCAAATTCTCGTTTGTTTTCTTGAAATTAATTGCAATCTGAGAAGCTTAATTATATTTTATATTTGTAGATTTTGTTGAAATGAAAATCTAACTGCTTTTTACTGTATGTGCTCTTATTATGCAATCCTTAAAATGGCTAATGTCTCTATATCTCAGCGGTTTAATTTTTCCTCTGTTTACACATTTTTAGAATTCAATAATTATTTTAGTTTTATTTGATATCAACTTTTGTGTTTTCATGGATGATTGAGTGATATATCTTCTTTTACGTTTACCTCAAATTTAGACCATTATTGAGTCATCTTGCTTTTTAAGATATAAATCATAAATTTCCTATTCAATTCCACCTACAAGCTGACTTACTAACATTTTTATGATATGCAATTAGAAAGATGCATTCGTGGTAATTTTACTTGAAAAGCATTCGTACATGGGGAATTTATTCGTTATGCGAAGGAAAGGTTGGGACTTTGTAAATTGATTTCCCAATTCCCGGTTACATATTTTAATTCTCGAGTATACATGTAAGTTTCAAATACATGTGGTTTGGAGAAAAATGTTGTTTATGGTTGGTTTTCTGATTTACTATCGTGAGAACTGCAAACATATCATATTCAAGATATTCAGCATTTAAGTTTAATACAATTTGTACGTTTTTGTCCAATAGTTTTGTCATTTGAAAGTTTGCCCTGTTGTAAGCAAATCGAAACAATACGTTTCATACTGATTAAATTGTGAGATACTGCTGGTGAGATTTAATCAGTTTTTTTATTTACATGAATGGTAAAATGACATATTGTTCAAGTTGAAGGGCGCCAAACCATAACGTTGTGCCTTGAAATGACCTTTTCATAATGGGAAAAACTGAACCGTGTTATGAACAATATTGTTTGGATAACTTTTGTTCTGGTACGAAAAACAATAGGCTCAGACGTACAGCAATGAAGTTAAATTTTTAAAAATTAGCACGTATGAAAAATAATTGGTTTGCTAGAAATTTTTACAAAACGTTTTAAGTGCATCGATTTGTGCAACACAGAACATTGTATCCGTCAAACTTATTGCATCCCCATGTAATAAGAAATTACAGTTTTTAGGTTAGTTTGGCTATGGTTTGGCACATACAACGTTATGGTCTACAAGGCTGACCAATATTACAGTAAATTGAATTTCTCACATGCAATATACAAGATAATCGACATAAGGATTCAGACATATTGAGAATTATCAGACTTTAGGTTAGTTTAGTTGGCACTTACAACGTTATGGTCTGTAAGGCTGACCAATGTTACAATAAATTTAGATTTCATGCATGCAATATACAGGGTGATCGACATAAGGATCACAGGCAAATTGAGAATTCTCAAACTTATTGCACCCCCGGTAAAAAAATACTTTTAAGGTTAGTTTTGTTGGCACTTACAACGTTGTGGTCTGCAAGGCTGAACAATATTGCAATAAATTTAGATTTCACACATGCAATATACAGGGTGATCGACATAAGGATAACAGGCAAATCGAGAATTCTCAGAATTATTGCACCCCCAGTAAAAATTACATTTTTAGAAATTAGTTTTGTTATGACTAGCACATGTATATGTTCTGCAAGGTTGACGAAATATTGCAGTAAATTTAGATTTCACATATGCAATATACAGGGTGATCGACATAACGATTACAGACAAATTGAGAATTCTTAAGCATTTGGCTTACAATTTACCTGTAATGCCTTCGTGGCCCACTCTGTAGGCGTCTTTTATTCCACAAATTGCAATTTGGTTGTGAAAGTTTATCCCAACAAGTTGCTGAGAAAACCAGGTGCCAAATATCCAGTTGAGATTAGGCAATTTATTGGTTTCCTGAAATGATAATTACAATGAGTTCAATTAATTTCTCGTTTATCTTCCTCACATGGCAACTTTCCCCATTCCAATCAACCTTTTGAGTTTGACATACTGTAACATTGAAACTAAGCCAACCAACTTTAACACCATACATGTACGATTTGAGAAAGGGCAAAGTTGACTGAAGAAAGACGAAGATGGAAAAAGGAAGCAATAATAATAACTCTCTTCCCAAGTGAACAACAACAATATGGTAACAAATCACAAAATTCGCAAGGCTTTATGCTTGCAAGGGCCATTGGCCACCTTGGCCATTACCACTTGTTATTGTTGACTGCCCTCGCACGTTGACCCTATGAGGCTTAACGACCCCATTGAAGGATTGAGCGCCAAATTTCGTCGTTCTAAAAGCCATAAATGTTTAATATTAGAAGGTACGTGTGTGCTTATCGACCCACGCGCAATTCGCATGCAAATCTAAGCCGGTAAACTGCACGTCAACATGTTCCAGAAGTTTTACAACTTAGATTAAAATGGTCGTCTGTTGGGGGTGAACCTGAAATATGCAAAATTACGCAAACCAAAGCATCTGCGTATATTGGGTCATTAAAGCAAGTACTAAACGAAATTTTATTTGGGCTGTTGTGCCCAACTTGAAACCATCCTAAGACGTGCTGTGCCAAGATATGCAAATTGAACGAATTCTACCCTCGTGACTACAACTGCTAATTTACTTACCCTATTCGTGAAATGGATCAGTGGTAACCGTATTTGAACCAGAATAGCTCATCCAACCAACTATAGGTTTAGCGAAAAATTTATAAATACTGGAGTGATATACTGTACATGTGCTTAAGGAAGCACTAGGGGAATTTTTTAGAAACTAACAGAGGTAATGAATTTTTAGCGTATTTTCCTTGGAATACTTTCAGAAAAACATGTATAAATTTCGAAGGGCAATTGATGGTATTTTTTGTGGACTTTTCTCGAGAAATTTTCAGAAATACATGCACTAATAATTCCAGAAACGCTGTAGGCCAAGAGATAAATTTCAAGAAACTATAAATTTCGAAGTTAGATTTGAGGGCATTTTTGAATCATTATTGAGAAATTTTTCGAATAAAGACACATTTGTTTTAAAACGAGTTGCTCTCAAATATTACAACATATAACATATAATATAACAAAATATCAAAGATGATGAATTTCACACACATTTCTGTGAAAAAAATGATTTAGTAATAAAATGTAGAAAAACTGAATCAGAAATACATATTTTTCTTGAATTTTCCTGACTATGTTTTTCATAGCTTAATACAATTCTTTTCAATTTAAATATTCTTTCAGAGTATTTTTATGAAATACCAGTAACGACGCTTTTAAATGGCTGTGGTATGTACTTTCCAAAATTAGGACGCCTCGTAGAAGGTACATATTATCGTAAGTTTACATATTGGATTTTAGAAAGTATACAATAAACGTTTTCATCTCTAAATCTCATTCCTCTGAAATTGCAATTGAAATGTTGTTGGGATTTATTAATAAAACGAAACAGTTGCTATCTTGCGATAATATAAAGAAGTATTCATGTATATTTACATCAAATTTACTCCAGTTTATTTATCATGCAATTTGTTTTTGGAATTTCGCAATAACTTAACATAAACAGCTACTAGGAATCAACCCTCTCATAGTTGTGTTACTCTTCTTCTCAAATGTATCTTATACGAGTCCCTATATATAGTGAATGATTTACTCAAGCTAGTTTCTGCAATTTTTTATTTAATGTTCCTATTTCTCCAAATGCAGGGCTATTAATAAAATACATGTATTAAAGGAAATGCTTATGCCATGTTTCTTGTAATCGTATATTGACACACCATTTATCTACATTAGCTTGAATCGATTTGGATGAGAAAAGATAGTTAGCTTTTGGCAATAATTTAACTTGAAACCGGATTTCTTCCTAGCCGTTGTCAGTATATTGTTTTAGATTGTCATTAAACCGACAATTGGCCAAAGTGGTAAATGGTAGCACCCAGACTGCAAACAATTTCCAAGTGTCAAAGTAATCCACACATGTGATGATCTTACATAATGGGATATTTAATTTAACCTACACCTATAGAAACGAATAATAAAATATTACAAGAATTCGAAATTGATCATGAAAGTGATGTGTTTTGCATCACAGCCCGTCAATTTTTCATTACAATTCCCCTATGAACTTTTCCCTGTAATTTAAATTTTAATGAAACATGCCAGTAAAATTTATTTTGTAAAATGTTAAAAACTTGAGCAAAAGGAGCTAAAAATGCATTTAACCACGGTTAGGCTCCAACTTGACTTGGGTTCTCTACATAATGGTGTGGTAAATGACATTGTGCCAAAATAAGCCATTTTTGCCTATGTGGCAACACATTTTGTCCAAGATACACTATACAAGGGTCTTTTCTTGTTGTCCATGGTCCATGAATCACTCTCTAACTTACCTTACTAGATATGGGGTGTCCTATTTACAGGGGTTGCTCGTAATCTTAATTTTACGGCATGCACACGGTGCAGAGAAATACTGTCTAACATAATGGGGGTGTCCGACTTATAGAGTTGTCCAACTAGATGGGCTGGACGCCTGGAAGATGCTTAATTGCAAAGTACTAATGCATTTGGTGGTAGCATGGTCGAGTGCTAAAATTTGGTACGCTTGTTCAATTCGTGGAATGGTTTCTTATATTAAAATTGTGTAAATTTCCTTCGCGTTTTAATTGACAATTTTAAACGGTGAAAAATACGCTCGATACTGCGGCCTAGCCAATATTTCGAAACATACGCATGCCTGGTAAAAATACATTGAAAAGCGTGTGATTTGAAAACCCTAAATTGCCCAGAAAAACGTATATTCGAAACGTACATGTACGTGAGTTTGGTAGTGTCATTCTCTTTAACTCAGTTTCGAAATGTACGTGGCTGTCACCCCATATGGAAAAAAGATATATTAAGGATATATTTTTGGAGATATTATCCATATATTGAAAATGTACCAAAATTGGCCTGATTTCATATATGGATAAAATAATTATTAAGTATCCATACAAGACAAATGTATGAAATATTCTAAAAAACATCGCGTAAAACATATGATGAATACATTGATATTATCTTATAAATCTTGTTAAAATATATGTGTAATATATAGGTATGATGAGTATATGGGCCAGAATTGTTTTATGTACTATTTATTGTCTTATTGTTTCACAAATAGTCGAATTAAGTGTTACATTAAATATTAATTTTCCAAATTTGTTTAGGACAAATGTTTTGGTAATACTATACATTTATAATTTAGCCATATATTTATAATATATTGATATATTTTTCAATATAATAAAATAATATAATATGAAAAATATATTTGTCTTCGTTATATATTATCACCAATATATTTGTCGTAGATTACAAATATAATTAATTTTTTAAATATATGTGTAATATAATAAGAATATGTATCATTTATAATATACAGGTTTTATCCACATGCAGTATTATTTTTCCATATGGGACCATTGACTTAATAACATTAAAGCCCATTTGTTGACTCGTCTTAAAAGTTTGGCTGCGGCCACACACTTTCAGAGTCAATGACTCAATGTCAGCTTTTATTGAATACCAATAATACCACATTATAAAAGGGTTTACCAATTTTTTTGTTCCTCCCTATTGCTTCAACGAAATACAGATGGCTGCTGGAATAGTGGGAGGCTATGAAGCAAAGCATAACTTATAATTTGAGCACGTTTTAAAGCAATTTGAATGATGTTATACAACATTTATGATTGACATAAAATTATCTGTTAAATATGCCTATATAATGATTGGACACGTAGATTGTGTTTGGAAAAAAAACTGTTCCAGTTGAGCAAGACTTGATCAGAATCTACGGTGCCTTCGACGTCCTACATGCTACATGCTACCAGGAATTCACTTTAGGCTTGGCATTTAAAGTGCCGTTTGCCTGTCACATGTTACCGTTGAACGTCAATAAACCGGAATTTCATTTGCAAACATCTTTCTCAAGAACGGGTGTATCGATTCTTGCACTTTAGGCATGCGTCAGGGTATCGGTTTGAATCCACAATTTCATTCGCTTTGGCCCATATAACGTGCATTCCAAAGCGGTCTATAGATTCGTAGGCACAAAAAGATACATAAAACCTGCATCGCAAAATTATCTTTTCTCATGTAAATTTTCGGATTGCAGCTTTTGTCGTTGACGCTGAATTTCGATGCGAACACAGCTTGTTTAAAAATCCGCTGTTTCTGCGATTTACCAATGCAAAGCTGAATTATTCTGAGTCCCTATGTGATGATGCAATCTTGTTTTCAATAGGGATCATACAGGGTGATTGTCTCACTAAGAAACCAAAACATTCCCCAATAACTTTTTAATTTTTATACAAGTATGGTACCCTTGAGGTGTTTCTCGAATAGTGGTCTTTAAACTTCTGATACCCATGGAACCTTTGCTGAAAATGTCATTTTTTGGAACTTTATAGTACAAAAAACCTTCCTCGTCTTTTAAATGCACATGTCTGCCCTTGAATTTAGTTCGATCACACTGACAATTTCGGTTGGGAGGAGTATTTTAATAACGATAGAACACCATAGGTGCAATTTTTCAAACAAATAGGTATTTGATCAAAAATGATGAATTGTAATTTACAATTCTAAAAAAGTTAGTAATACATGTATAATACATGCATCGGCGAAAGGTAATATTTTGTGCAAATTTGTGAATCTCTACAGCAGAAATACTGAATTTTAAGAGAGTTTTTTCCTTAAAACCTAAAAACAAGGCAAAAAAAAGTTTTCCAAACCAAAATGGTCTGGTTGGCTTTCCTTTTCAGAACAGTTGATCCCGAATCAGAGAAGGCATACTGTATTGAATACCAGAAAATTGATACTTGTGCTAACTTGATTAATTTTGGATTAGATAGTTATGTCATAGACCATCTGATTTCATCAAAAGGTGCTGAAATAATACTGAACATGTCCAATTGCAATTACCTCATATAAATGCAGGAGGTTAGTGAAGATGTCTTAATCACAGGTGCTGATTTTTACTTTTTACTATTTGACATATTTCTTTTCGTGACCTACGGTTCTACAGTGTATAAAATTTGATATAACAAAAGGGATCTCAAACACCATTCAAGAGTTAAATATTATGGTCAACACAGAGGGCAATTTGCCTTACCCTGCTTGACATATGCCAAGCTTATAGTGTATGGTACTTCAAATTCAATAAAAAAATTGAACTGTTGATGCAGACATTAAATGACATGAAAGTGAGGAATGCTCAGTTGTTTTGCTGTCATATGAAAAAAATTACTTTAAATTTTAAATGTAATTTTGGTTTGGTGTAAACTTAGTGTTGACAACATTTCAATGCACTCAAACGATCGTGTATGAGGTTTTCTGTAAAACGTTTGGGAATTTGATGCAGTCGTCCTTATTTTTTCTAACATTTGTTTGCCTATTAATGGCATTATAAGTACTGTGTCTGAAGAACCTTCCTGGCAGACTGATAGTGACGTCAACCATTCTGAAAACCCTAGTTGACTGCAAAGTTGAATGCCGTTTTATTTATGTATCTACACTGTACTTGATATTTGAAGTACAAGGGTATGACATAACTTGCTGCCATATTACAATCCTTTCATCAGAATTCTGGACTTGGTCAAGATAACAATTTGTGCATAGGCTTAGGTGGCAATTAAAAGAAAGTCATCAAAAGTTGTCATTGACAAAAATTATTTTGAAATGATTTCCCATATGGAAAACATATGCATTTAAAATGCATTATTTAAAGTACATTTTCAAATGAATTTTTGAATATATGTAGATTGAGCCCTAGAACAAACTGGGAATGCATTTCAACATGTATACCGAAATATATTTGTATTATATTTTCAAATGTATTTGTAAATGCATTCACAAATATATTTCATTATACAAGAATGATGTATTTGAAAATGAATGGGCAACCTGGAAATCTTTCTGTAAATGATACAAAAAAAACACTTGAACAAGTACCACGTTTATTTTAAAGTAATGCATGCATTACAAAATTATTTAAAAAAATACTTACAGAATGTCTACTTACCCGGAAAACTCAGGGAATCATATTTAAAACTTGAAAAACTCAGGAAATATACGTTCTCAGAAATTAGTAGAGACCTTGATTTACTTATAATTTGTTGGTTTTTATAAATGCATAGATGATCTTATTTAAATACTTTGAAATATATTTAAACATAAATTTTCATGAAGAGATGCATTTAGGAATACATTTTTTAAATTCAAGTGGATTGAAAAATATATTTATAATGAATTTGTTTTCAATATGGGTTCTGATGAAATGTAAGATAAAAAAATATGATCTAATTAAAACGAAATTGAAATTAGCTTGATATGTTTACCTTTAAATGAAACCGTTGAAATATAGATTTTGTAACTTATTCTGTGATGCAGGCATGACTAGGATATTGATATTTGTATTTTTCAAGATTAAGTAAAAAAGAAGAAATTCCATAACAAATGCTTTGTTGTTCTAACTTGTTCACGGAAACAGCAGCCGATACGTCGCAAGCGGTGGTAAAAAGCAACGAATTTATTATTTCATTTTACAAGGAAGAAAATATTTTTACAACTGCAAAAGCTAACATTTCAATAAAACTTTAAATATATGTATAAGCTTACGTACTGTTTCAAATGAGAATTGGGACGAAACGAAAAATGTGACATCAAAGCACAACTCTTGGGTTTAATGCACCATGAATCTTGAGTGAAGGATATGTTAAATATTTTCAAAGGAAATTAAGTTAGAAGTTAGCTTGATGTATTATTGACCAAACATTACCAACTGTTTTGCACAGTTAGAAAAAGTTTTACATACATGTATACAGGTATATTCTTGCATAAAAATCCTTATGAATATGTGAGATGGTTTATCCTGGCACACGTTTGCACCTATAAATTTTAATATAATTTTGCCATGGTAACATAACTTACTCTCGTATATGCTTTAGCGAAATCGATGACGCTTTTGGTGTAAATTCTATGCAAACAAAATTGGATTTTCAATAAAGTCTACATGTATTGCAACAATGTAGGCGTAGGATAACAGTAATGCGTTAGGAAAAACTTTTATAATAATACTGATCATACATTACGTGTACATCGACTGGTGCAGAATATTTTACAAATCTCTCCATTTATTTAACACACATTGTTTTCAAACATATCATTGCATACCGTTTCATTCATTAAGACAGAGAGTTGGTAATGACCAGAATGCAACATAAATGTTTATTTTATTTAACAATTTCAGCATCAATTTTTCACAGGTTAATTGTATGTTCTAATATACTGAGAGGAGAAATTAGGTCTTTACACCATTGGGTCCCATAATTGGCTTGGGGTCACATCAATTCCATTGAAACGTTTCAGTGGAAGAAGTATGATAAAAATCCATCTGGTAACTTCAGGAAGCTATACTTTTCAGTTTAGGGTCTAAAATTCTAAATGTCTCCATTTGAAATTGTGGGTAAAGCAATTTTTTATCCTGAAATCTTTGAGCTTTCTTCAGAAACAGTCAAACCCAGATAATGGCCAATAAGCTGATGAAGCTTAACTCAAATTAGGTTAGTTTGAAAGTGTAGTCGTTTCATTTCATTCAGAACATAAATGTTTTTCACAAATGGATTTGAATGATGTCATGCTGATGTGCATCCCAATTTGGCCCAAATTTACTTTCTTAACTTGATATTGCCATGTAAGATCTATTATTCGCATGCTGTTAATAAGGTTAGCACCATAATGGTTCTTTGGTTTGACAAATCTTACTGTGACCCGAGGCCCTTTGTTTGCATCTCTAATTAATAACACGTGTCCCTCACTAATACAGGTACATTGTTAATCAAGTGAATATTTCGGTCCATGTGCTGTAATACAAGTGTATAAATGGTATGGTCGCTGAATGCAATTTTTTCCACGTGGTATTTAAAGGGTAATCGCTCAAAAATAATAAAGCTAACTTTGGACTAAATTACACTATGTTTAGTTTAATTCCCTTCGGTTTGAAATTCTGTCAAAACATTTTAAGAAATGCATTATTGATAACAATGAATTATATTTAGATTTTCTTGTTGCCAGTACTATTAGTTTTCTATTGGAAATCTACATGTATATGATTTTCAATGTTTCCATACAAATGTTTCTGTTTCTACAGATTTGTCATATCGAGAAGCTGTTTGCTAAGAGCTCGCATTACTAAGAGACTAAGCTGTTCTAAGGTTTTGTGCAAAACCAGAGGAACCGGATTACTGAAAACCGGATAATTGGAAACGTTTCGTCTTTTCCACTCATCCGGGTTTGACTGAATACAGACTGAGCAAACAAGCAAAAAAACTCCTGCAAACTTTCGGAAGACATTGTTATGGCACAAAAATTTTGGAAATGCGCGCGAACGCAGCTTTTGGATCCCCCAACGGGATTCAGTCCCACGGTGGATCCCTTAGGACGAAAGCAGCATTCTTTTACTAACTCCAAATCGGATTCCCTTCAGCCGTCCACGCGTATATTGGCTTCCTCTTTGAAGTGATGCTTGCCTCAGTATCTGCAGAAGTTCTCCAGCGCTTAGATGACGCTTGGACAAGCCTAGAAATTAACCAGAATATTCAGTTAACACAGCAATGCTTGTAAGACATGTGCAATGAAATTATCGGTTTATTGAGTTTTTTGGTTTGTGGTGATAAACCTTCCAGTTGGACACATCTGTAAGTTGAACACCCGATTATGTTCGACAGTTTTTCTCTGCATCGGGCGTGTGCCATAGAGTTAGCATTAGGGACAACCCCTCTAAGTGCGACACCCCTAATTAAAAAAATACATTTTTCTACCTAAATGAATTTCCTTCTATTAAAAAAGTAACCATGTTCACACCAACAACCTATGATTACCTATCGCGAGACATCTACAACTGTGGTTGGGGTGTGAAAAAGAAAACGCACTTTTGGAAATAAGTTCAGACTGCCTCGTGGAAAGATTAGTATATTATCACTATTGATATCACCATTTTATAATTATGAATAGTGTTTTTTTGGACTACTGATGTCAGTATATAAAAATCAGTATGGATGCTGACATCACTATGATGATGATATTACTATGGATAGTAGTATCATAGTATAACCCCACGACAAAAGTCCTGCAACACACCATTTTTACTAGTACCATTCGACTTTGGAGGCAAACTGCGGAAAACTGCCACGGAAGAAACATTTCAATCAGGCAAAATATGAAAGAGCAGTTTATTATCTACCAAAATTACCCATGCTCTGAATTAAAACAAAAGTATTCACAAAGAT
>JAQGAF010004605.1:0-13963 GCA_034687865.1 Kryphioiulus occultus
TTTGCAGCCAAAATTTCGCTATAACGGCCATTACGAGTCATAGGTCATAGCAAAACGGGGATACCCGATGTCACATTTGTGCTAATCGAGTAGGTTGAAAGCTAAGGCGAACAATGTGAAGTAATGGAAACGATATAACACGTTTGTCCAAGTTATATCACATGTCTGTCATCATCACAATCTAAAACATTGGTCCAAATTGTGTTGTTTCGCTTCTTTTTACCTCGATAAACTTAATACTGCGTTCTTCAGGGCCCCTTAAAATCCTACCAAGAACTTCAAAAGTAAGCAGAAACATGACAAATTTTTAAACCAGAGCCATCCACAACTACGGATATACAGTCGTTCAGTATGTCACGCCTTATGTCATCCGAGATTGTAATTTGTTCGTTTCGTGTACATTGTATACAGTACATGTACGAGTATTTTTAAAATACATGTACAGTATGTAATGGGATAGCAGCGATACATTTGTATCGATTTCATTTTTTTTTCGTGAAATTGGAACGGATCCTGTTGAAATAACACTGGTTTGCATGCTAAAACACGATTCGTTATGCAGCGTTTCGCTTTACGGTCTACTTTTCAAGAGCCTATCTAGGTCGTAAAGCGAGGTATGGGTGTACTTATTGTTCGTAACACTAGTTAGGTGTTGGTGTCCATTTGAGAACTGATGGTGTTAAGTGACCATCCAGAGAAATTCAGGGATCTGTCGAAATTCGCCCCAAATTGAATTTTTCGCTTCGCCTCCTTCGACCCCGCTGTCCCCTTCGATCATCGACGACCTTTAACCCTCGCGGTCGATCGTCCGATTTACGCTAATGGTCATCGGGCGGCCATCTTGTATCCACCACGCGCCATAAAGCAGTCGTTAGCGTCGTTAATTCGGCTCCATCCGCCCCCATCGTCGCAATTGTTATCAATTTCCGTTCGACTTCACTCGCCCCATGCGGGCTGGACAGTGTCCACCCCCACCAGGGGACACCATGGTGGGGGGCGGACGTTCCAAACGCAGCTAAATTTGATTTTATGGCCCGAATAATACCAGTCGCTTTATTAATTGCGCTTAATCGTCCGTGAAGGGTCCGGCGATTGGTCTGACGCTGACCTGGCTCGAGCCCAAAGGTCAGGAAGATCACTACTATGAAACCAAATCGCCTAAATTTTTCCGAAGCGTCACCTAGCGCATTCCCAAATCTACGGTTGCGCCATCTGTTTCGTTGTATCATCGGTACTCGTCTGTCAGAGTTTTTGGATGACTTACAAGCAACATTGAGATATCGACAGTAATACTGAAAGTAATGCAGTAAACTCAACATTTACTAAAACATTGGCAGTAATACTGTACTGCTATGCTGAATATAGCAGTAGGGTCGCACGAATATTGATGATTGACAGTAAAGCTGACTGTTATACAGTCATACTGACTGCTATACAGTCATACTGAAATCAAACTGCCAGTTATATTGTACTGGTACACTGATCGTGGAGGGTCGCACGAATATTGATGATTGGCAGTAAAACTGACTGTAATATAATAGACCAAACACGGTGCATGTAGATACTGAGCTAAAACACTGACAGTAATGCTGACTGATATACTGATAGTCTAGAGTCGGACAAATATTGATGATTGAGAGTAATACTGACAGAAATTCAGTAAACTCCACGAGATTCAAGTAGATGCTGAGCTCGAATTCTGGCAAAAATGCTGATCGTCTAGGGTTTCACAACTACTGATGTTTGACAGTAATACAGTAAACCCAACGAGGTCCAGGTATATGTGGTGCTAAACACTTTCAGTAACACTGATGTGCTAATCGTGTGAGGGTTTAACGTATATTTATGATTGACACTGATTCTCACAGTAATACAGTAAACCCAACTTGCTCAAGATAGAGATTCATGTACTGAGCTAATGTATTTGGGGTAATACTGACAGAAATGCAGTAAGCCAAACGATGTCCAGGTAGATTTTGAGCTGATCGTATATGCCGCTCTAAATTACTGTGCTATAATACTGGCAGTAATACTGATCGTCTAGGTCCCCACAAATACTGATGGTTGACACTAAGTCTGACAGTAATACAGTAAACCCAACGAGGTCAAGGTAAATACATACTGAGCCAAAATACCGCAGTAATAGTGATCGGTTTGAGTATGTTCGCTGGTGGCGCCATCTGCTTGTTTCATATCCCCAATCCACCTTCTCCCCCAGTGTATATTTCTGTAGGATCGACACTCAATTGAACGATTGAACGACTAAAGGCGTGAATGTCAATCGAGCAAATGCTCCAGGAGGAGGAGGAGGGTCAGGGGGTTGGAGCGTATATTTTTTTATTCCAAACAAGTATTTATTTCCAGTCACGAGTGACATTTGGGGACATTTTCACCAAATCGTCTTTCTTCGGGCTGTATTGTTTTCGTTGTTTTCGTGCCGTTTCCAACAACGTTCGTATCATCCCTCTCCATTTCAATGCCCCGTTAAGTAACCCCCACCCCCAGTCCTTTGGCTATTGCGTGTCCAATCATCCATTATATCATATAGGCAAATTTGTTGGCTTTTATTTTCCATCGAAACTGCTCGATTCGTTTTATTTCATCGCTGCGTTTTCCACCCCCACTCACCACCTCTTGTTTTTCATTTGCTACGCGTGTCCAACGAGCGAAAGGTGATAAACACCCCGAAACGATCGACTGCTGAATGATTGGTTCCCTAGGTTTTCACCCCCCAACGCCCCCTCACCTCCATTACGTATCCACTCTGAAGGGTTAAGTGGTTTGCTGTTGTCAGATGCTAGTCTTTAAGCCAACGTCCGGTTATGCCAGTCACGGCTTCCGGGTCGTGAAGCCACTTCCGGTTCTCCGTTAACGAGTCGAGGCGTCCTATAAAGAATAGTCACGAAAAGAATTAGTTTCGGGACACCCTGTGGGATATTTTGCCCCCCTCAAAGGTGGCAATCAATGCGAGCTTGCAAGTTATGCGGGATAGCCGGTTTTTATTCAAAATATCATTGAACGAATCAAGGGCAACGAATGTTACGTGTTTGAGGGCCAATGCAGTAGAACCTGTCTAAACAAATACTGTCTAAATATCCTCTGTAAACTAATGTCTGGTGCTGGTTCTGGGCACCCTGGAACGTGGGACCCGTGTTAAAACTAATCAACCCACAAACCCTGGTTCATGGTGACTACCAACTTGGTAACCTCAGAGAAACTTATATTCAACCTGGAAAAGTTAAAGCATTTTGAATTGAAATTTGAAATTGTTCGTTACCAAAATAATTGTATTTTGTGTTTGTTCGTTATAATTCTGAGAAAGTAGCACAAAAATGGTTACCTGGATAATCAATTGTCCCAATCCCCTAAATGCCATAATTTGCGATTAAGTTTTTCTAACAAAATTGCTTGTGGAGCTCCTAAATTAATCTTACTTTATGTATTATGGGTGATTTAGTTTAAACAAAATTAGAATTGCCGTCAGGGTTGCCTTCGTTGTTAATATTTCTGGAAAACGTTTTCAAGAGACTACACATAAAAGCCGTTATTTCTGATAAATTTTTATTCGAGATTCGAGAAATTTTTAATCATTAAAATATATTTTTTGAACCTGGAAAACTGGGAATTTTGCGCTCAGAAATTAGTATTATCGGTGCATTAGTTTGGAGACAAGACTTAGGACAATATTAAATTATTATTTACCTACTTAATACAATATGTTTAGACAGATTCAATTGCAGTCATGTTGCATAGTTATCTTATTTTGTGGTGTTTTTTCCCTATTCGGAAATTGTTTTTCTGCTATTGTCCGATAATAGACATTTATTTGCATTTCTCATCTTACGCCCAACCAATACCATCGCTATCAAACCCTAGCCAGTACATTCATTTTCACAACATTTTCGTAAATTTTTTACGTCTTTCGTATTTTTTTGCTTTTTTCTCTCCAATCCTCTTCCTCGTGCTTTTTTTCTTATCTGAAATACCGCGAGCGAATTTATCAATTCATTTTGAGGTATTTTTTTCTACTACTTTTTTTCTCTCCTGACGTCGACTGACTATATGGGAGACTTTATTAGATTTTTACACTCGGATTTATTTTTATTAGGTTGATACGAGAGGACGAATGATCGGTGATGCGACGTGCCATGTGGCGAAATGATGGAAAGTGGGCGATGGACCAATTTTGGGGGGTTTGGGGAGCCTGTATGGGGTGGAAAAAGACAAAATTTCATTTTGCATAAATTCGAAAGCGTATAACGAGATTAGGTTTTCAAGATAAATATTTTAAAAAAACTTGGCTGCGATGGGGAGTGGTGGGTGCATCGAGACGGGATGAGATGGAGATGGGTCAAAGGTCGAGGATGACCACTCGTTGGTCAACAGGGGGCGCTGGTCAAACGCTCGTTCGTAGGTGAAGGTTGTGGTCAGCAAACCATGCAAGAAGATAAATTAGGTTCTCGAGTGACCTACGGACGTTCGAAACTGACCTTCCGGATTCCCTAAATCCTTTCATGAACGCATTAATCAGAGTGGCGGGTCCAACTGACCACTACATGGCTTTCCGAATGGGTCCGTATCGAACGGGTCACTCGTGATGACCTCTCGCTCTATCGCTATGTCCAGCCTCCTCGCCCCCTGATGATGTGAAATCGAGCGAATTTTTGGTCGTAGGAACAGGTCATCTCACCCTCCACCTTTCTCATCGACGTTTAGGACACCCTGTAGTCGATCACTATGTCATTGGCGTGTACAGTGTGTCTATCTGGCTGTAACTCTTACAAGTTTAACACTACGTTTGTCGTTGACTTAGGACACCCTGAAGTCGCTCTATTGTGTCATTGGTGTATACAGGTTGTCCAACAGGCTGTAACTCTTACAAGTTCAACAACTGTACACTATTCTTTGACTTTTCGGATACTCTGTAGTCGATCAAAAGTGTCACTGGTGTATACAGGGTGACCAACAGGCCTGTAGCACTTAAAAGTGTAACTCTGCAAGATGCTCGTTGACTTATAGGACACAGTGGTAAACTTGTAAGAGTTGCAGGGTGTCCAACAAACCTGTAGTAACTCTTACAAGTTTAACACTACGTTGCTCGTTGAATTTTAGGACACTCAGTAATCGAACAAGTAACTCTGGTGTGTACAGGGTGCCTGCCTAACAGACTGTAACACTTAGAAGTTTAACTCTGCAAGTAGCTCGTCCAACAGGGTGTCCAACAGATCTGTGCCTCTTACAAGTTTAACACTGTACTTAACTACGTTGCTCAACTCTTACAAGTTTAACACTGTACTTAACTACGTTGCTCAACTCTTACAAGTTTAATACTGTACTTAACTACGTTGCTCAACTCTTACAAGTTTAACACTGTATGTTGCTCGTGAATTTCACACTTTGTACTTTGTTTTTCTCGTCGCCCCCTGGCGTTGATTACTCGAATCGACCTGCATGTACTCCTCTTCCTCCCACTATTTTTGGGTTTTCGTTTATCAAACGTGAGTGGGTTGAGTGGGGGTGGGCGTCCATTCGCCCATTTTCCCTTTCAATCGAATTGAACTTTTAGCACGGCGGTTTCTCCCACTTTTCATCGTCCGAAACCGTCGGCGTTGGAAAGGAAAGGCGCCCAAAAATTAAATTAGCATATCGGATCCGATAGTTCAAAAGGCCTTTTGAACCGCTAGCAGCCAGCATTTATTAAGGGGAGGGGAGGGCGTTATCGCACCGCTTCTCTCCTACCCTCTACAGTTCAGTACGTAATATATGGATTTCAGTTTTATCGAAAACCAGTTGATTTTGTCCGTATTTTTAGCACACCCCCTCTTCCTACTTACGCTCCAAGAAGGATACTAATAGGTAGTCCCCAGACTGTTGGCTTCAAAAAAACTTAATTGTTGAATTTTCTAATATATTTTTAAAAATTGCAGGTTGTCCACCAACCCGAGAAATTTACGAACATTGTGTACGTGTACGCTACATATGAAGGGTGCCAAACCATACCGCTGGACAGGGTAACAAACAAGTCCTGAAAGTACTAATAAATACTAAAAAACGTCCTAAATATATAAAACTAAAACGCCGTGTAATGATAAAATGAATAGGCATTGGAATACTGCTTTCGAAAAATGTTACTGTTTGAAAAACTCCTAAAATAGTTCTAAATTTTAAAACTTGGAATTTGTTTGCCACCCTGATTACATATGAAGAGTGTCAAAACCATGACATTTTCAGTGTCTGGAACAAGGTTCTGGTGTTAGGTGGGATGTCCATTAATTTTTCATTTGTCAATTATGGGTTGCCTTCATTTTAACGTTGACTTTTTGACGTCCAAGTTTTGAAAACTCGCTTCTGAAACTTTTTTCAACCAACTTACTCGGTTCCACAGGTTCACATGGGTTCCCGTTGGCTCAACCATGAATGACCTTCGTTCATTTCCACCCTGGCAAAGTTCACCTTAGTGATTTGTGCCACTGTACCTCGCATATCCGCAATTTTTAGGGCTGTGCTCGGGATGTGCCCAGCTTCGCTATAGTCGCAATGAGAAAGCGGGCTTCTCCTAACGGCTCGTAGGCTGGCAGTGATTGCCTGGCGGTCAGGGGCAGCTGAATAAAAATCACGTTTTTAAGCCAGTTTAGGCCCCAATCACTTCATCCCCATTATTGCGGGTGCTGGACAGGCACATGCGATGTATTAAGCTAAAACAACAGGTTTTTTTTGGTATTTTGAGGCTGCAGGGACTTACAACGTTAAGGTTTTGCACCATGAAATATTCAGTTAAAATGCCTGAAAATCTTAGTTGTTTCAAAACGGTTTGTCCTCACAACGGATAGGGGGTTGTCCGACACATTCATGATTGGTGGGTGGGGTGGGAGTGTCGTAGTAGGGGACTGTCGTTTGTTCCATCCGGTTCATTAATGCATGTGCTGCTCGATGGAAGCCATTTTCGCTCTCCATTTAATTTGCATGACTTAACCCTAATTTTCCGGCGTTATTGGCGTCTAGTGGCTGACGAGTGGGGGTCCTATTATTATTATTAGTACTATTATCGATCCCCTAATTACGAGCGTGGTGAGCTGGTGTGTTGGGAAGAAAAATCATTATGCTGAATGCAAATTGAGGATCGACTAATTTGCATAACCGACTAGGTTGAGGACGTGACACTTCCCTAGGCGTTTTTTTGTTTTGGCCACTCTAGCGTCGTTCGCCAGGTGGCGCCACCGTCGATCATATCCGGTTCGATCGAGTCAGGCAACCGGAAACGGATGACAGGTGGCACCCCCAGCGCCAAGCGTTCATAAATGTCCGAATATTAATTATTAAAATAGTGAGAAGTTGTCCTAAGATGTGCTGGGAACTTAGTGAATCCCCTCTAGCAAATGTTGACAAAATGTTGTGGTAAGATGTTAAACCGAAAATTCATTCGGGCCAGAACTTTCGTGTTTAAACCAATATTTAAAATCTGGCTTTTAGGAGACCCTGTATGTCATCGCGTTTCCATTGCAAAAAATGCACGTGCAGCGGTTTACACGCGGTACATTGCCGCGCGAAAGTTTCAACCCTAATCGGTTTTACGTAAATGTATGTTGAGTATGTTGAGTTCATGATAAATTCCTTTAAAATTCAGGAATAATGCTATCGTTATTATTATTGTTATTATTATAAAATATTCAGTGTGTTTACACAAAATCATGAATATATGCAGTGTATGTAAATGAAATGTGCATGAGTAAATTTTTCGTCTATAACGACCATTTATTCCAGACATCTATACAGGGTGACCAAGGTGTCTGAAACGGGGGTCTGTATTGACGAACAATGCCAATGATTCTGGCTTTTTTACGCCTTGTACAGTAGCATTTAGAAACAAAAACTTATTTGTGTAACATAGACAATAATAATAATCAAACCTATGCACATTTTTAAAAAAAATAAAGGTGTGGTGTTTATGTGACTTCAAAAACTACATACATGTACATGTTTTTAATGAAACTTAATATATTTGTGTAATATTGAGAATAATAATCAAAACACCACAAAAGTAGTTTTCTTTTAAAATGCTTTTCTCCCTCCATGGACAATGGTGAAAGTTTTTGACACCTGCGGACGTCTCGACCTCTTTGGCCGCTGGTCAAGTACCGGACCTGGGCTGACCGGTGGTTCCAACGCGCCAAAAGCTTCGTTTCCGGTTCCCTGCGCGCGCAAGTTTTTAATTTCCGGTTTCGCCAAACACCACTAGAGGGCCTACTCGAAACACTCGTCCGACTCGAAGAAAGTCCAAAAAAAGACACGAGAAAAAGGTATTTTTATTTCTTCTTTTATTCTCAGTGAAATGTTCGTAGTCGTAATAATAATACGCCGTATAATGATAATACGAAATTCGTTATATACGAATGAATATCCGAAATTCAGCTGTTGGGAAAAACTGACGTTTGCATTTCGATTTCATTTCGGTTTCATTTGACATTATAAAAGCAAATAGATATCGAGGATGGGGGTGGGAGTGCTTCATACCCCCCACCCTTATACTTATACTTCCTTCCTTCCTGCCTTTTCTCGCATTTTTGGTGATGTGTCACATCAGACTAGAATCAATTGGAATTGACGTTTATGAATGAAATCGAACGAGTGGGTTTTGGGACCTCTCATCGAACGAATTTAATTTCGCGATGAGGGGCCCAAATTCCTGTGAGCCCGAATTAAGGGGAAGGCTCGAGCTCAGGGACTCGGGGCCTGTGCAAAAATGACGTCCAAGGTTGGAGGGGGTGGTCATCTGACGTCAGAGTTTGTTTGAAGGGTTCCATGCCATGACGTTGTAAGTGCCTGAAAATCAACTTTTCAGGAGGTGAAAAACTGAACAGTGTAGTGAACAATACACTCATACCATCTCTTTTTATAGCGTTGATAGGTTCTTGGAAAGCAGGCCGTAAAGCGAAATGCTGTATAACGAAACATGTTCTAGCGTACAGACCCGTGTTAATTCTACAGAATCCGTTCCAATTTCACAAGAAGAAATTAAATCAATACAATTGTAACGCTGTATTTCAATTACAGGTTTTTAAAATACGCTTACAAGTACTGTATACGATGTGCATGTAACGAACAAATTACAATCTTGCAGAATAGTTATAATCAGACATACATATTGTAACTACCGTGCATCCGCAGTTGTGCATGGTCCTGGTTTAAAAAAATGATTAAAATTCTGTTGTTTCATCACCTTTTTGCTTACTTGGAAGTTTTTCGTAACATTTTAACACCGCGTTCTTCATCGGGATCAACTCGAAGAACGCGATATTAAGTTTATCGAGTTAAAAGGAAGCGAAACAACAGAATTTGGACCAATGTTTTAAAATAGGGCCATCCTCAATTACAGATTGTAGTAATGACAGACATACTGTAGGATGTGACTCAGACAAAAGTGTCATATTGTTTCCATTGCCTTGTATTGTTCGTATCGCTCGGCTTAGCTTTCAAACTACAGGTACTCGATTAGCACAAATGTGACATCTAGTATCCCGGTTTTGCTATGACCTATGACCCGTAATGACCGATATATAGCGAAATGTTTTAACTGTGAAACGAAACATTGCCATAAATCAAACACGCCGTTATAGCGAAACGCCATATAAAGAGGTGTGGGTGTATTAAGCTTACATTTTTTTGTGTGTTTTGGGGCTTCAGGCACTTACAACGTTATGGTTTCGCACCCTTCAGGTATCTGTAGCCAGTGCCTATAGGGTTCAAATTGATTTCCGAAACGACAACCAAGGTTTTTCCATTAAAACTAAATTTTAATATGTAGCGGCGATTTGAAAAAAGACGCCGGGGCTGCATGGCAGGAATTTTCTGCGTATTTTTGCCTTTTATTTTCTTTTCAAAGGATTGTTATTCGAGCTTCTGTAATGCATAGTACAGCGTCTAAGAACGTCTTTCTTCATATATGTTTTGATCGAAGAACTCTTGAATTTCTCGTTCGGACGGAGAATGCCACTCGTCTTATTGATTCTCGTCGAATTACGATATAGCTGTTAAGACTCACTGAACTCCAGGTGACGCTGCAAGTCGCCCAAGTTTCTACCCAAGTCTTGATATGACATGTAACGCTGCCTGCTGGCAGGTGTGGCGACTGCTAGATGAGGCTGAAGTGAAATCAACGCTCTTAAAAACGTGAAAATCCAATTTAAGCATGGTGTCTACCAACCTGAAAAGTTCAGGAAATTTTATATTCAACCTGGAAAACTCAGGGAATTTTGTATTGAAGCCTGAAAATGTTCAGTGTCAAAATTGTATCTCGTGTTTGTTTGTTATTATTCTGAGAATTAATCTTTCTTTATGCGCCTTCAGTATTGCCATTGTTATTTATATTTCTGAAAAACGTTTTCGAAAGGTTGCACTGAAAATCCGTGTCTATGGAGTTAATTGTGGAATTCTTTTTTCTGAACATTGTGTTACATTTTCAAAACTGTCCAGAACCTGAATGTTGATGATCTTGTTTCTATGAAAAGAAATGTCCATCAAAAATTGTTATCATTATTATTTTGACCACACAAATAGGTAGTTTGAAGAAAATGTATCCAAAATCCATTATTTCTGTCAGTTTTTCAAAGAAATGTTCGTAAAATCCATCATGGGGAGGAAATTAAAATTGTCATCTGATTGCCTTGGTCATCTGGAAAACGTTTTCTGGAATATTTCAAAAATGTTAAAAACTGTCCAGAACTGCATTATTGGTGATCTATATTTTATAAAAAAAGAACCCCTCAACAGCTTCTTTCATTATTATTCTTTCCTCAAAAAAAATTTCAAATAAAATATACGTAAAATCCATTTTCAAAGAAATGTTCGAAAAATCCATCATTGGGATATGTTTGTTCAGTAGTGTTGACTAAAAATTACCATTTGAGATCTTTGAGTTCCTTATCATTATTACTAAATATTGATTTATTAGACTTGCGGCACGCATTTAGTCATTAAAAATATCTTTTTAAAATATTAAAATATGACCCCGGAAAACTCAGGGAATTTCTGTTTTCAGAAATTAGTAGTCACCATGTCGCTTATGCTGAAAACGTTTCATTATACCAAAGACATCTCAAGTAATGTTTGAAAAGTCACCAAGTAAAGGCGAGAACGAATCGGACTAACTACATTGCCGAAAACAGCGAAGCTTATCAAAGCAGGGCGGAAACGGAAGGAACGGAATCGGGCGTTCTAGAATCGGAAGGAAAAAAATGGAATATGGGGCGCGTTCTAGAATCGGAATTTGGCGTTCGAAGTTTACTTCGCAGTGAATTAGCGAAACATGTCGCTGAATTAACGAGCGTATAATGTGATTTATTCGCAAATGTCGTAAATTAAGTTTTAATATTTAATGGAGCGCATTTGGGATTATGAAGGTTTCGTGACCGTTTATCATCATTCCGTGCGAGGGCAGCGATGTTTGCCGAAAGGACTAAGGTCGACTCACGCTCCCTTCAACTTCCAAATCGTGTAAACTGTAGATTTTGTTCGACAAAACAGGAATGTCAAAGGTCAGATTTCGTTGCAATCCCGAACAATTTTCTTTGTTTAAAAGTTTAAAAGTTGACTTTTTAATATGGTGGACACGCGTCAGGTCAGGACCATGACGGTCCGAATAAAAATGCGAATTTAATGCATTTCAAGCAGCGTCATTCGCAAGCTGATTCCCGCAGTTAATCTTTGTTTTAGAGTTGTTGTTTTGGTTTTTTCTTTTCAGGGAAATGACAAAAGTGAAATTAAGTGCCATTCGGAGAATGATCGTCACGTTGGTTTTCGCTGTATTCGGATTTGGATGAGGTCAAGAGAGTGACGAGGCGGATCCGGAAATGACGTCGCACCTTTCATCTCTACATGTTTGATAGGTAAAAGTTTATTTTTTAAATCATTCATGTAATGGCGCACCCTGAAATAACGCGTGAAAGTCGCGTTTTCTCTGCCATGTTAGAGCCTGAGGCAGCTCCCTCACGCTACCAAAAATGTCAGTAAAATCACTTGAAAGTAAACCCAAGTGAAATTCTAAGTAGCAGTATTTCCTTAAATCACCTTTTAACGAAATAACTCTGAATTTGGGGACATTAAAGTATTTAGTCAATTGGGGGAATGGTTAAATGATGACCACTGATGAGAGGAGGGAGAGGGTCAACCAAATACTGGAGCATCATTTTTTAAAATAATAATTTGGTTTGAAAATTAACTCTAACAATTTGGTTTGAAAATTAACGCTAGCAAGTTTTTCAAAAAATGATGTATTAGGGTTTTTTTTAAAAAAAAAAAGGGGGTGAGGCGTTGAAAATGATGACGAATGGTGAGACGGGAAAGGGGAGGGGGGTGTCAAGGACGTTCAAGTATTACTTCATCTCATTATCGAGGTTTTGATACCCATCCCTTCCCTCGTCCGTATTCGTTACCCTTTCTTAACCCCCCCCAATCCCCAATTGATGACATACTGTAACCATCGACCGAAAAAATTTCGAATTCAGCGAATTTTTCTAAACATCAGATCGGCAACTACTGTATTTAATCAAAATAATGATGGTTTGCTGTCGGCGAAGAAATCATGAAAGCTTTATACCAGAATTATTGAATTTTATGTTAGTATTTAAAACTAAAAAGTGATAACAACGAAGGGAGGGCTTTCAGATTATAACCAACGAAGGGATAACTAAATACTTAAAACGAATTAAGGGATAACAAAATATTTAAGTGATAACATCGAAAGGATAAACTATATATTTAAAAGCAGTAACAACGAATTAAGGGATAACTAAATATTTACGAGATAACATCGAAGGGATGAATTTGATACCTAAAAGCAGTAACAACGAATTAAAGAATAACTAAATATTCAAGAGCAATAACAGCGAAGGGATAACTAAATATTTAAAAGTAATGACATCGGAGAAATAACTAAATATTTGGGAGAAATAACAACGAATTACAACGAATTAAGTGATAACTAAATATATAAAAGCAATGCCAAAGAAAAGATAACGAGGTATTTCAAAGGAATAACTAAATATTTAAAAAGTAATAACGAATGGATAGCTAGCTATTAAATGCTATTAAATGCTATTAAATGTCTAAAATAATAATAAAGAAATTAAAATAATAATAAAATAATTAAGTGATAACAACGAAGTGCTGACTAAAAGCACGTTTTCCAAGACAGGAAAAAAACTCAGAGGAGAATTTCTACTCGCGACCTGATCCCAAACGATGGATTTCAACAACCCAGTGTTTCACGAAACAGCAACGACGTCATGTGGCCAACCCCTCCCCCATTACTTTGTAACTGTTACCCCCCCTTAAGGTGATGACATAATACTTGAACGTTCCCAGAACGGTTCAACGCTCGCTCATCATTGTTTTTCTCACCGTTTCTTTTTTTTTCCATCCCAGCTTTTTTCGGAGTCCGTACCTCGTCGACAACTGACTCGCCGCTGACCCCCCGTCGGGGGGGCCGCCGTGACGTCACGACGGATCCGATCCGCTCGGCAGCGACGTCATTGGTCGATCTTTCGGCGGCGTGTCACCGGCGGAGGAGAGGCCGCCATTCGGGGGCCGGCCACCGGCGACGAATGGTCTCTCGTCCACCCCCTGCCTTCGTCCTGTACGAAAATCGACCCAAAAACAACCCGTGGAACCACAACAACCACCAACACCTTTCTTCATCATCGTGTGCTTCTACTCCTGACGAGGTCTGTTTCAGTTTCACTTCAGCCCCCAACGACCCCTGACCCCTGACCTCTGACCCCTGACCCCTCCGTGCGCAGCCACGGGGACCACAGCGTCGCAGGCGAGCGCCCTAGCGGCGGCCGCTGGGGTCCGCCTGAGGACCGGGACCGCGGGTCGCGTCCCCGAGGATCCCCGGCGATGCGGAACGGCGCCCAAGGCGAGGGGGCCCCTGGCGAACGGGGGCGTCCCGAGAGACGATGACGTCGGT
>JAQGAF010004606.1:0-13963 GCA_034687865.1 Kryphioiulus occultus
CGCCTCCAGAAGTAACCAGACTATCAAGCAAAATTATTATCACGACGATTTATTCATTATTCGCAGAGATTTTATGTTTACAATTTTTTTAATTTTTTATCATGGCAGGGGTGGGAGGGGAACTTCCTGTTAATGGAACAGTAAAGGCATTTTTCAAGGTTTATTCGCACCTTAAGACTTGTTCACAAATGTCTGTGCTACCATGGTTTGTGGGCAAGTTATTTTTCAAAGAAAACTGCTGTGCTTCGGAATATGCCCTGATGCTGCTACCCTTCTCCACCATTGGCAAAGGGAGAAAGTGGGCTTCCCCTAACGGCTCGTAGGCTAGCGGTGATTGCCTGCGATTAGGGCATGCTAAATAATAAATGACGTTGTAGTTTAGGTTGGGATAAACACTTCTAGGGCAGGTGTCATTCTTGTCTACTAGAGAAGTAAGGTTTAAGTATACTTTGTGCACATTGAAGCATGGCATATTCTGTAGTATCTCCAAGAAAATTCACCTGTCAGTTCTATTTTCTCATGTTATAGGACGTGCACTATCGTACACGTGCAAGTAGGTCACACAAAAGGGCATTTATAAACTCCGTATGCGAAATTTTTGCAAAACTGACTGACAAATAGTACAGGGTTCCCCCAGACCTGGAAAAACCTGGACGTCAGGGAAATTGCATTTAATTTGAAAAAGTCAGGGAAATTGAGCAATTAATAATTCATTTTACATTGCTAGCTATTTATTGGTTAACAAAAAATAAAGGGATGACAAGCAGTTCCGTGGAAATGGGGGAACCCTGTTATAGTTTTTACCCCCAAAGTTTGATAAAACAAATGACTCATCATTACCTGACCTACCTTTCATCATTCGGCATCATGTGGCTGACCCGCTCCCCTATGGTGATGGTATAATACTTGAACGCCCCCATAATGAGTATATGCTTGAAAGCAGCGTTTTTTAAGTGGTACAGCTGATATGTTGTGAATTGTAAACATGTTAGTTTGATATTTATTAATTTGAAAATCGCCAAAAGGCAACGTTCAGAAGGCTATCACATGTGGGTTGTGGGAGGACGCCATGTTGAAAGTCACCCAGCTGCGCATAATTGTCGTGAATGAGTTAATGGAGCAATTAAATAGGCGCATTTCGCTTCTGCCAACGTTATCTTCCGAAGCGTGGCAGATTTAAGGCCGTGGAATTAAAAATGCCATCCCAACTTTGGCTAAATGACGCATGTTAAATGCGAGATATGCAATGACGCCTCTATTTGGGCAAGTCGTTCAAAATACAGCATAGCTCGTTGATAAATTAGCAGTTGGTCTACTGTTTTATGAAAGACTATGATTTTATCTACGGCTTGCCAGCATTGTATTAAGACAGCAAAACCGAGTGTTTGATCCAAATGCTTCGGGAGTTAGTTCCCAAATGCTTTCAATTAATTCGCCCATGAAGATATGTTGAAGACAGGCTTGGAACATGTCCTTTGGATGCTTCGGAGCTGCCAGAAATCAATTTACAGGTAGATGAAAAGTTCTACGTGGCTTGCAAAACATGAAAACGCTGAAATTTCACAACCGAGCTCTTGAGACACCGTGCTCTGGTGCTTGTGTGATTCCGACATCCTCCTAATGAGTCAACTGTTGGTTTCTTGTTGATTTTCATTGATTTTCTCAGTCACTGCCTATTCTGTCAGCCCCTAATTCGCCTTTTGTTGCGTTTAATTACATCGTGCCCAACCACTCGTGGCCCTTCTCATTGATCCAGTAATCAGAGGGCATTAGAGACCCCTTCGGGCTTTAATCTTTCTTTTTGCAGCCACTTTCCTATCGGTACTTTCTGGTTGCTGTCTTGTCCACTGTAATTAAAACCAGCGACAGCACTGAGGACAATCTCCAAGATGCCCGATTGCAGACAACTGGCCTCGACAAAGATCAAAGTTGGCCGGCGCTTTTCATTTGCAGTGTTGAACAAGAAAACGACCTTCTTGAAGGTCTTTAAGTGAGGATGGTAACGAAAAACAGGTTTTCACTGAAATTAATGATATCATCAAGCTTTCTGCGCATGGTTTCCAAGACGGAGTTTTCGTATTGGACTTGGAACTGATTTTGGTCCAAGTCCTTGAGTTCCACCGAAGTCACTGGCTTTGTAGGTATAGGGAGTTCTGAGGAATAGTATGACGACTAAACTGTTCCGGGAACAATACCCAAATGACAATGACAGCGACATATGCACCGTGACTGAGGGGACAATATCCAAGATTTTCGATTGCAGACATAGACAACTGGCCTCGACACAGAGCAAAGTCAAGAAAACTATCTTCTCGAAGGTTGTTGTCCACGATTCAGTGAAGATGGCAACAGAAATGGAGAGAAATTAATGTTTTCACTGAAATTACTGTTGCCATCAAGCTTTCTGTGCATGGTGGCCAAGAAGGAGTTGGTATTTTAGATTGGTACTTGTGGCTTTGGTTCATCGAGGTATTGAGTCCAGCTGGAGTCACTGCCTTCGTAGTCATACAGAGTTCTGAGAAATGGTATGGCGATATTATAGCACCAGGAGCAATATCCCCAATGGCTGTAGTAATGGTGAGGTCGCGATTATGAGAGCTTAGCAGTTTAGCATTTTCGCTCCTCCAGGTCCTCTAAACCATGCTTTCTTGAATGATGTTTAAATTTGTAGCACAAAGTTGTATGTTTGTGAAAGACAAAATGTCGGTCGGATTTCTGTGGTTATCCCTACAATGCCAGGTCAGGACAGAGGTGCTGTCAAGTCAGGGTTCGTACCCATCTGGAAATTCAGGGAATGTCAGGGAAGAGAAAAATTGTCAGGGAAAGTCAGGGGAAATTGGTGTTTTTGCTAAAGTCAGGGAAAATTTGTGCTTTTGCTAAAAAGTCATTGAAAATTGGTGTTTTTGATAAAAAGTCAGGGAAATTTATTATAGAAATACTGGCCTGAGCTGCATTTGAGGGTTGGGAAATTTATGAGTTGCCCATTTGACGAAGATGCAATTGCACAAGAGTTAATGGGCCCGAAAAAAAAGAAACAACGTTTAATTTGGGCGCACTAAAACGGAATTGTCCAGACATTTGCACAGCTGCAACAATGTCTTAGTAGGTAAAGATTTTCAAAATTGTTGAAACCGGCAAAATTTATTTTTGTCAGGGAAATCACATGGGTAAGTCAGGGAAATTAATTTGAGAATTTGGGTACGAACCATGCTGTAGCATTGGTGAGCAATGGTGAGGGTGGGGTGGATTGTGCTGGAATTTGCAGCCACAAGATGTCTGTTTGGGAAAGGCAAAATGTCGATTAGATAAGTGTGGTTATCCCTCCAATGCCAGGTCAGGACAGAGGTGCTGTCAAGTGGTCAACAGAAGCTTCCATGAAATGTACGCAAGGTCCCAGGACCGGTGTTTGAAAATGTGCAAGAATAACTAAAAACTAAGATAGCAATGGCAATAGACTTAATTTTCAAGACATGCATGCATATCCGGCATGGCTTCTGTAGGAATGACAAGTTCTGCCACATCGCTCATCAGTGGGTGCTAATGAGTGCTCTGGGCGCCAGTGGCACCAGATAGCGGTGGGTGTTGAAGTTGTCGCCTCACGTCGTCGCCAGAGTGCACCCTGGGGGAATAATAATTGGAGCTGATAGTGAGCGGAAACATTACCGCACCATGCCAGGCACACTATCTTGGGCGTGTGGCTCATCGGCGGCATGGCGCCTGCAGATAAAAGAGCATCATTAGGTCTGTTGCGCAGCCGCACGTTAACCCCACAGCCATCCCATTGATCGCTTCTGGAGGCTGGGTCACTTGTTGCACTACGCTAGCCGGGACATCTCCGTAAATGCCGGGATGTTATACCGTTGTCCTAGTAATGTTACTTTTGCAATTTGTAACATTGATTTAATTTTGTGACATGTCTTGTTGTTCTTTGCAGCTACGGAGCTGGAGTCGATCCGATCGCTGTTCAACGCCAAGGAGAAGGAGCTGTCCGTTGCCGTGGCCAAAGTGGAGCAGCTGACCAAGCAGTTGGAGGAGGTGAGGAAGGGCCGCATCAATGGAGTGGGCATGGGAGCACAACCCACCGCGGCAGCCATCGAATTGGAGAAACTCAGGAGGGAATTATTGGTAGGTTTGGGTTTGTTTAACGTTGTCTCGTATGTGTGCATCAATGCTGGAGTAATCTTTACAGGGTTCATACCGTAAGATAAATGAAATGTGGTCAGGGAAAGTCAGGGAAATGTAGACATTTTGCCCAAAAAGTCAGGTGGAAGTCAGGGAAAGCTTTCAAAAAATGTTGGAATTTATATTTTGTGACTGGTAATTTTTAATTTTCAATTCAGTTTTGTGAAAACACCCTATGCGTAAACATGCAATTCGTTATTTTCATTAGTTTTTCAAAAATTTCGCCTACGGCGTTCCCTTTTAAAGAAACGAGCTAAATTCCATCGTGGAAATATGTTTAAATTGACGACAATTTCTTTGGTTAGTCAAAGAAACAGTTTGTCGAGTATTCATACATGTTACTGCAAATTGCTGTGGCAAAGAAAAATATGGCAGGTGCTGTCTAAAATTCGTCATTTAAGATCTGATTTTTCTAAAAAATTCCCCTGCCTATATTAAATCTGTTGTTTCTAACCTAGTTTTTTTTTTAAACAAGAAAGGGCCTACTGCATTCTCTAAGAATGTCTCTTCAAAATTGCATTAAGACTACATTTGTTTTACAAATTTCGCCTATGGCGTTCTCTTAAATGTTAATTTGCAGATATGTGCATCTGAAAAAAATTAAAAATATTAAATACATGTAATTTAATGGGCAAAGTGTGGAAAATAAAGTTAATTTTACTTACCTGTGATATTTTTATTTGATAAGTCAGGGAAATTGATCAGATTTGGTTGGTATGAACCCTGCTCTAGCTATCCCATTGTGGCTAATGTTTCAGGGTGTCTACCGGTCATGGAAGTCAAAGAAAATTTATGACATGAGATTCACGTCATGGAAAAGTCATGAAATTTACAACAGGGTCATGGAGTTTTTGTGCTGATGATTTATTCACAAAATGAAAATTTTGGTTTAAATTCTTGGTTTGTCACCTGTTTTGCAAAAATTTTCGCCTAAAGAGTTCTTGGTCATTAATAATGTCATAACAGTGATTTTAAAAAAATTTGAAGTCATTGACACCCTGTATTTGTAGCTGGTGGCCAAGTGGTTTGTGTCACTACGGCAGTTGCATGCCCCGAATGATATGCATCCATAGGCTGTATGTACAAGTGATTGTAAATGTTTAGCTAGAACCGGCTTACCAGAGATTTATCTTGCACTTGTTTTCCAGTTCCGCAACAAGCTCAACGAGCAGCAGAACAACAAGCTGGCCCAGCAGCGCGAGCTCCTCAACCAGCGTACGGAGGAGATGGCCCGCATCGACAAGCGCATCGCCGAGCTGCAGCAGCGGCTGCACCGCAAGCGGCTGCTCAACCAGCAACTGTCCAACCAGATCAACGCCGCAGCCTCGGCCAAGCAGGCGCAGCTGCTGGTTAACCAGAAGAATCGCGGCCGGCCCATGTCCTCAAACATCGCCGCCGTGGAGCCGTATCAACACACCCCCAGCGACCAAGAACGTGCCCTCGACGACCTGCACACCAAGGCTGCCGTGGAGGAACTGCCAGAGTTCCATCCCAGCAAGAACGATCCCAAGTACCAGACTCTGCCCTACAATACCAAGTTCACCGCCAAGTACGGCGCCAAAGGCGAGGAGGGTGCTCCACCAGAGCAGGACGTTCAACCGACCAAGAAGCCGGAGGAGAAGCCTCCGGCATCCCAAAATGGCCGCCCCCAGCCGCCTTCACCACAGCAGCCTTTGCCCTCCTCTGGCTTGTCGCCGCAGACTGTCCACAGCATTCCGGCATACGCCCCCTCAAAGGCACACGCCACTGCCGTGTCCCAGGGCAAGCCCACCGTGGCGCCTCCTGCAACGCCGCAGCCACCCAGCTATGCTGCCACGCGGCACTATGCCACGGCACCCACCACTAACAATGGCCTGGCAGCGAGCAAGGTGGCGCCACCGTACATCCCACCACCTGCAACAACCACTGCCGCCAAGGCCCTCTCTGATGGGAAGCCGGTGTCTGCGGTGTCGCCATCTAGCGTGGTGCATCACATGAAGGCCCCTGTGCAGGCCATCTCCTCCAGCCAGGTGCTGGCCGGTCGTCCGTCCACCATCTACCAAACATCCTCCACCCGCATCCTGCCAGTCACCCCCCACACACTCGGTACCACTCCGCAGGGAGGGCTACGCGAAGTGTCCGAAGCAGAGACGCCTGTGGCTGAAGTGCCGGAAGGCCCCGAGGACCCGAACAGTCCCAAGCCGTCGCTACCGCCAAAGCCCTGCGTTCCGCTGAAGCCCACTCCTCCTCCACGCCAGACTCATGGCGGCATCGACAAGGCGAGAGCAGCTGGGAAGGTGGACGCTGGTCAAGATGCTGATGCCACTAACGTAACTCAAGTGAACGGACCGCAGACTGGAAATCATAGGTAATTATGGGAGAGGTAATTTGTCTAAAAATGTGAGTAGTATACCTTACCCTGTCTGCTACGGCTCCGCCCCCTTGTGAAATTGGCCAATCAGAAGCGTACAAGGGGACGGAGCCATTATGCAGACAATGCGTACTACTACATACTACTAATGTGAACTACATGTAGAAAGGCATGAAATGAAATTGTCATGGAAGTCATAGAAATTTGGATTAAAATTTGTCGTTTATCATCCAAGTTTGCAAAAAATTTCGCCTATGGTGTGTTTTAACCAATGATCATGTTATCACTACAGGGTTCATACCATCAGGGAATGAAACTTGAAATGTGGATAGGGAAATGCTGGCAATTTGTCCATTATGTCAGGAAAATCCAGTGTGGAAGTCAGGGAAAACATTCAAAAACGTTTGAATTTAAATTTTTTGACTTTATGGAATAAAAAAGAGGGTCCGAAAAGCTCTTAACCCAGAAGCAGAGGCAATTGACCAAGAAGTTATCCAGTTGCACAGAAAAATAAAATAGTTATTTGTAGAGTTGCAAATAGTTATTTTACTTACACTGGACATTTTAATTCGATAAGTCAGGGAAATAAATCAGATTTGGTCAGGGAAAGTCAAGGAAATTGAGTTGCACATTTTGGCATGAACCCTGCACTAGGGTAGGAGATGTGTCTGAAAATCATTACTTTTTGATGCGATAAAACTTGGACGACTCCATATTCTAATAGGCATTGAAAAATGGTTGAAGTCTTGAAAAAGTCACTGAAAACTCAAGTAAGCTGCAATACGAAATCCAGTAGACATCCTGGTTCTGTAGTTTGAAAATATATAGTTAGTTATCAACGAACAGCCCAGTTTTCACGGGAGCTTTTTATTTTTTCAAAAAATGGCTCAACCTGTGAAAATCTTGTTCAGCCACCCTCATTATCCTCGTTGGGGCTAATTATGGGTTTTCTTAACGTTCAACTTACGACTAATGCTATATTTGTTAACACCAGGTATGCCAGCAAGACAGTGATTGCCAACACGTACACAAGAAAGGTGACCAACGGAGCGCTTGACCAGTACATCAAGAACGTGACTCAGTTTTACAGCCGTGGAGAAGACACTGCCCAAACCAGCAATGCGGAATCCGACGCTTCGACTGCTTCCAATGAACAGAGTTCTCCGGTCACCAAACCTGACCAGGAAGTGCCGCAGAAGAGGCCCACTCCCAACGAACTTCCCATTAAGCCCAAACCCTTGACCATCAAGAAGCAAACCGGCTTGGAACCTCCCAAGCTCAAAGGATCCTTGTCGGCCAATGCCCCAAGCTCTTCGTCCAACCTCCGTAAGTTGAGCGATGGTGGTACTGCCCTGACAGTCAGCACTAGCCGTAGAATTGAGATTCCTCCAGCCTTTCTGTTCCCGGAGGACGATTCCTCGACCTCTGACCCCAATGCTGCTGCTCCCAGCAGCGACAGTGTTCCGGAAGGAACCGATGCCGTTGACCAAGCTTTCAGAGGACCAACCAATGGATCCTCAACGCCTTATGACAATGACAAGATGAGGGATAATGGATTTGGGTACGGGAACAACAAGGGCCACATCGACAGGGACAAACGGCGCCCTCTGGTGGATGGCAAGGGAATCGATGTTCAAAATCTCCTGGACACCAATGCCAACAACGAAATAAACTCGGCAGAGAGTGCACCCTCAGGAAATGCAAACAGCATCCTGGACGGTTCCTGTGCTTTCGAGGAAGGAGTCGAAAATGTGAGTTCGCAGCAGCGGCAAGCGCCCGTTGGAGGCGCCATCGAAGAGAACAACAACTGCGATGACAGCCTGGTGAAAAGGAAGGATGCCGACGAGGAAAATGAAGGTAGTTGCTCGTAGTTCACTGAGTTTTCTTCATGTGCAGGCTGTCAAGTGATTCCTATTTTTTCTGTATTTTTGAGGTGCTCCTATATAGACCTATATTTAAAAAAAATTCCTATTATTATTGTTAAATCTATCATTTCTGGTTTTGTTGCAAAAAATTGCCTACGACATTGTTGATTATTAATATTTCCAAGAATTTCTTAAAAGTGTATTATGGCTAGTTTTTTGTTTTGTTTTTTTTTAAACTTCGTCTATGACGTTCACTTAACTGTTAGTATTTATACACTTCAAATTTTTCAGTAAAGAAATCTGAAATCCATTATTTGTGGCCTAGTTTTTGTAAACAGCACTATTTTTTTAATTACCTACGGCATGACTTTAAAAATGCATTATGGTAGAAGTTTTTCTTAAAATTTCGCCTATAGCGTTCTCTTAAATGTTAGTATTTATACACATTAAATTTTTTTAGAAAAGAAATCTGCAATTCAATATTTGTGGCTTAGTTTTTGTAAACTGCACTATTTCTTTTAAATTGCCTACAACTTGCCGTAAACATGCATTATGGTAGAAGTTTTTTTTTTAATTTCACCTACGGCGTTTTCTTCAATGTTATTATTTACACTAGCTTTTGTAAAAAAGTTGTTTACGGCGTTCTCCTATTGTAGATATTTAGGAAAAGTACACATTCTAAACTTACGTTCATGAAAATTTAAATTTCTTTCCGAAATATTTTGTGAAAATTTTGAAACCAAATCAAATATTTGTATACGAAGAAATGTGAACAAAAATCTGATATTTGCATGTGAGAAAGTGTGAAAAATTGTATGCCTACTTGAGCAATTACAATTAAAAAGCTGGAAATGGTCAAACCTGCAGTAATTTGCTTATTTTTTTTAAAAAAAATCCTATATTCTTCCTATCAATTTTTCTCTTTCTCTCTTCTTCCTACATTTTTTTTTCCTTTTTCCTATATTTCCTATATAGTCTACCTCTGTACTACTTGAAAGCCTGCGTTTACTGCCGTTATGCTTTGCACTGAGTTTTCTTCATGTGCAATTCCTGACGATTGCTTTTGCACTTTTTGACATGTTGGTTTTTAAATTTTCAGTTCGATCTGAGGTGCAACAGGTAGAGATCAGCATAATGCCTCCCAACGACCCCCTCGTGTCCCAAGTGCCCGGTGTGACCAGACGAGTGAAGAAGGGCAACCTGAAGACGAAGAATTCCATAAAAACCACCCGCCGCGTCAGCTTCGATCCCCTGGCTTTGCTGCTGGATGCGGCTCTCGAGGGGGAGCTTGAGTTGGTCAAGAAGACAGCGCAGGAAGTGACCAACCCCAGTGCAGCAAACGACGAAGGAATTACTGCCTTACATAACGCCATATGTGCCGGACATTACGAAATCGTCAAATTCCTGGTGGAGTTTGGATGTGATGTCAATGCTCAGGACAGCGACGGATGGTAAGCTTTCCTATTTTAACACAGGAAATCAATTTATCCGAACTGAAACTGTGTTGATGTACAAGGTTCAGTGCCCTGAAAGCACGCAATCTTGTAGTTTTTACCGTCATTTCTGATTTGAATTTTTCTGACTAGGACCCCATTACACTGTGCCGCTTCTTGCAATAATCTTCCGATGGTCAAATTTCTGGTGGAACACGGTGCCTGCATTTTCGCCACCACGCTGAGCGACCACGAAACCGCAGCCGAGAAATGCGAAGAAGACGAAGAGGGATTCGATGGCTGCACTGAATATTTGTACAGTGAGTGTCGCTCATCCCATGAAACCATTACCGCCCTTACCGCAAAACTCATTGCTTTTCTGTGCATTTTGCAGGCATTCAGGAAAAGCTTGGGATCTTAAATAATGGCGTTGTGTACGCTTTGTACGAGTATGAAGCCCACAACACGGACGAACTGAGCTTTAAAGATGGAGACGTGATAGTGGTGCTGAGGAAGGGAGACGAGTTCGAGAGGGAGTGGTGGTGGTCCAAAGTGAAGGACAGGGAAGGATATATCCCGAGGAATCTTCTTGGGGTAGGTTCGAACGTGGATTAAAACTTAAAAATCAGGAAAACCTAGTTTACAACTTGCACTAAAATTCTATCAACCATCACTCTCGTTTTTTAAATATGTACCGCAAGTGGGTGCAAAGTAGGTCACTATTCACTATTTTATTGAAAGCATAATCTTTGTACAATGTTAAGCCTGTGTAAACATGTTTCGAGACCCCCTCTCTCCAATTTTTACAACCTTTATTTAAACTTATTTGTAGAAGCAGTCAAATTTTCAATTCGTGTCTCGGCACGACGTTTCGGCAAACTAATACCATCTTCAGATGCTGTTAAATTATACAAATGCAGTGTTATTTCGTATTAGCAGCTTCTCGATTCTCCTGAATAACACATTATGAAAGGTTGTACTCGAAAAATCGTGACTTTTTATGCCTAATTCGCTCTTTTCAATTTTTTCAGCTGCATCCTAGGGTGGTGCCGAGCCTCGACCAGTGACCCGGTATAATGTAATCTCAGACCGGACAATGATACGGTGCGGCATATCGGAAATCCTCCTTATCGAAAAACATATGGACAGTTTGGCCTTATTTTATCACAGGGAGTTCCAGAAACTGTGCAGTGACACGCGAACCCTTACTCCGTCCATTTTAATACTAACGTGGCAGCTTTTCAGGTCAATTACCAGTGAGCTGCGGCTTTTCTTCTCGGGCTATCTGTGATTTTTCTCAAAACAAGGAACACTCGGTGAGGCTCGACAGCGAGGGTACCCGGATGGAGACCTTTGCTAGACTTCTTATTCGGAAATCGACGACATTGGATCCAATCCGGTGAGTAGACGGCCTAGTGTAACGCATCATTCTAACTACAACGGCGTCTCATCACAGTGAAACACGTGCAATGTTGGTGCTGCTTGCGGTTTTGTTGTTAAATTGAACTGTTTCGCAAGTAAATCACCAGTGGAAATCCAGTAAATACTGACTAATTGACGATTTTCTGGTAATTTCTTTATAAGCTTAAGAAAACTTTAGAGGTCCAAAACTAGATTCAACCTTAAAATGAAATCATTGAAATGGAAACCAGACTTAACTAACGACATGTATGTATGACCCTTGAGCTATGTTTTCCTATCTTTGGGCTTTTGGAAAATGCCAAAACCAGCCATTTAGTGACAAAGATTACAGCTCTGCAAAGATTCGAATGCAGGAATATTAGAATATTTTCAGGAAAAAGATTATGGTTAAAAACAATAAGTCTATAGCACTTCTTAATTGTGAAACAGTTCACCTAGACAAAACGGCTTCATGGCGTTGGTGCTACTTCAGTGAGGACAAACTTTCTGTGCTAATAGACTGACTGAACTCAACTCATGAGGATTGGCATCTTAGTGCGATCCAGCTTCTCGCCCCAAGTCCATTGTGCCTTAGATGACCTCTCCAAACGCCGCTCTGAAAAGTGTATCTATTTTTCATTCATCGGGTGCCGCGCTCTTAACTGATTTCTACTTTTGTACACATCCCTCAACCTGCAAATACACCGAACTCTTTTTATCAAGTGGACACGGCACTGACAGTGCAATCGAAACCTGCGAAAGCAATATAGCTTTCAGCTGGAAATGTTTTTTCTCCTTTTTTCTATTTCTGTACAGATACTGAGAGTTCTTACCGGTAGGGATATATAATAAAAACTAATGTTGCCTAGAGTATTTCTATAGCACTATTGCTTTGATTTGATCCTGGGCCTGAATTCATCTTTAGTTTTGGCGATGAACGGGCTTTCAACGGTTTTTACATGTTTCCAAAATAAAGTTGGTCTGGTTTCCTAAAAACCAGACTAGCTTTACTTTAGTTTGGTCTCATATGTCACGTGGGCACAGTCTTGTTTGCCACATTTAGCATTACTGTTAAAGATGTACTCATTACTGAAAATGCAAGTGAAATTATTAATTCTGGACTGAATCTAATTGTAACACGCCTTTACAGCTGCAGATAGTTTGTTTTGGTATTAAATGTGTCTCTCAAGATGGCCGCCCGACGAACTTCGGCTTCAATTCTGTGAGTGCGGCCTGCAACGCAGTAGACATGTTGTTCGACGATTCGAAATTCGAATCAAATTTTGCGGATCTCCATCTTTCAGACTGTGCAATCGACTCAAGAAACATGCAGGCTCTGTAAGTTTTTAATTTGTTATTCTTACTGTAGTTAATGTTGCTATTTTCACTCTGTAATTAGTATTATGCGACTGAACTTGTGCCGTAAAATAGCTGTGCACGTTATAATGGTTGCATTTCCATATAACATCGCCAATTAGATATGTACTTACTGTACATGAAAATGAAGAACGGTTACAGTATATTCGTTTCTGGAAATACATTTACTGTGCATGTACACGATCTACCCCATCAGCAATTAACACAAGCTTTGACCAACGTTTTGCGTGTGATCATGGTCCCTAGATCTAGGGGGACATGGTGGCGATTGTATGATTTTGTGGTGCATTTTGGATCACACCTTGACCTTGGCCCTATCACCCTATTTGGGAAAAAATGCAAACTGTACAGTCACGACACCTTGCGACCGAAGGTACAAGGTTATTACAGTTTGTGTCTCAAGATGGCGGCCAAGAAAATCTGGCTTGTTTAGAACGCGCAGGCAACAGTTGAATTTTGGTCAAGATTTGAACCTCGAAAAAACATTGATTGTCTATTGACGTTCATCTGGAAGGAGCTGAGTCCTTTTAACTCTTTTGTAAGTGTATTCCATTTGACTAATTTCATACGTTTGCTTGTTAGATTCATTTCCTGTGATAGAAAGGGGTATCCCCATCAGTAGACTAAACTACGGTGCCCAACCATAGTTTGTTGAAATTGCTCTTCTTCATTCAGATTTGTCGATTAAATTGGGTTGATGGAATGGATTACACCCCCCTGCCACACGGCATATCTATGCTGATTGCAGGGTATAGTTGAATTGTTTATAAGTTTACTGTATAAGCCCATGGCTTCAGGGCTCTATCCAGGACCAGGTGAAAAGTACTGTTTTTTTGTACAGTACATTTGTGTCCGAAAACAACATCCAAGGTTTTAGAATCCCTCACATTATTCTCCCCAATCATCACGAAACGTCATTATACTTCAAATTTATCGCCGGTTTATTTCACCAGCTCGCCATCAGCTTATCATAAAGAATTTCATAATTACTTAACGTTAGAAGGCTCATTTTGTGTTACAGTTAACTTGGTCACTTCATACCTATTGGTAGTAACCCGATGCTGCATTTTAAGGTGCAGCTAGTAGTGTCTTTGAACATGTCGTATTTTCTATTACACCCCTGTCAAACTCTTTCACTCATGGCGGTTCACAATCAATTCCAGCCCTGGTTTCCTCCGAGGACTTTTGCACTATTCACTATTCCACATATGCACTATTCGCGCTCCTAGTGATAGTTAAAACTTTCAAGACCTTTGCACACATAGGGGGCCATCCATAGATGACGTCCTGGAATTGTCATGGATTTTTGACCTCCCCCCCTCCCCCTGTCCGCACTTGTCAGGTTTTTCATACCC
>JAQGAF010004607.1:0-13956 GCA_034687865.1 Kryphioiulus occultus
TCCGATTTGAATTACACTTTCCAGGTGTCGTTCTTTTCTCGTCGTAACCATGGCAACGGCTCGTTCGATTTTGGATCTGTCGAATTCGATTTATTGGTTTCCTGGAGATTGTAATTGAAATCTGAACGAAGTAAACCGCGAATAAAAATCTTATCTGCGACTATAGACAATATTTCTATCAATCTGATACTAAAGTACGTACTGCTGAATAACAGCTCAGATAATTTTTCATTCTTTTACGTGTTTTAAAAAACATAGCATTAAAGGAAAATTTCTTGCTGTGAGAATCTAACTTTCCCCTGCCCCGGGCTATCCGTCTTCACCTTAAGCTTAGATCCATAAAAAGGCTTAATTAGAAATAAAATTGTCTGGAAATTTTGCAAAAAGTGTCTGGAAAACCTAGAAATGTCAGGGAAATTGTATTCAAGCGTCGGCTAGTCACCCTGTTATACAGAAGACAATCCCCTCCAAAGGTCAATCATTAATGGAAACACAGTATCTCATATTTTACACAAACCATGAGCATCCCTGTAATAACCACTTCCGTTTGATCTTTCAGCCACCGAAACCTGGGAGAAGCTTGTCTTCACCGGCAACCAGCCCAGTCCCCGCAGCCGGCACTTTGCGGTGGTGGTGCCCACCCTGTTGCTCCTCCTCCCGCAGCTGTACGACGGCGGTCAGCCAACGCCGCAACACAAGCAGCGGCAGTTCCAGGAGCTGGTGACGAGCGGCTCGTACGCTCCCAACTACCCGCCCAACGACTGTTGGGAGTTGGAACCACCGCCACCGCCCCGCATCCCCAAGAGCGAGACCATCTCCAACTGCCGCGAGATGGCCACCATCCACGAGGACGGCCCCGCAAGCCGCAAGATCACGGCCTCCTTCAGCCAGAACAACTTCAAGTTCCTGAAGGAGCGCATCTCCACCAGCAGCCTGTTCAAGCCCCAGAATGCTACCTACGTAGCGCTGAGCAACAGCAGCGAGAGTGTGCAGGAGGACGCGGAGGCAGCTACGGTAAACGAGGCCATGCGCACCACGCAGAGCTCATATGCCCTCGACGGCAACCGAAGTTCCGTCAACAGAAACGCCAGCAACAACCGATTCTGCGCCCGCCCCATGTTGTCGGTGCCCAACTTCCAGCGCATCCAGAACCAGGAGCTGCGGGGCCTGATGGAGGACTTGAGCGACAGCTCCTCGGTGGACGTGTCCAACCGCGTGGACAACCAGGCATACTGCGCAACACCAAAGAAGGGTGAGAATGGCGTGCCGCGCAACCTGGCCCTTCGGGGTGGCTGCGGTAATGCCAAGGACCAAGAGCTGGACAATGGACATTACTGCCGAAGCATTCTCCCTGGGTCGGTAACCATGCAGGACTCCCTGGAGAGCATCCCGGACATCAAGGATTTCATCTCGCCGGACCTTAGCACCAACAAGAACTTTCCCGAAGAGGACACCAGAAGCCTGAAGCTTATCGATCTGGAGGCAGACTGCGATAGCAAGGGCAACATCTTGATCACTTCACCCGGCATTCCCAAAAGCATGAGCTGCCACCTCGATAACGGACTGAGACCCACGCTGCCCGTGGTAAAAGAGCACGCGGCATGGGACTCGCACAAGGACTACGCCTCGTGCCTCAACATGGTCACCACCCCGGATGGCCGGCGCTGGTCAGCCCTGGAAATGAAGACCTTCCCTGGCCTACCGGACTTCGACGAGGGCATCAGCGAGGACATCTTCTCTGAAGAGTGCATGTCCGTGGAGAACCCGCACTACGATCCCGCGTTCACAAGCTTGGGCCCACCCAAGGTGGTGAACGGGCACGATGGGCAGGGCCTCAAGGTGACCAAGACAGTTCGGGAAGAGAACTCCAGTGGCGGCAATCAACCCAACAACAATGGGACGGTCAACGCCAGCAAGCAGCAGGCCAATACCTCGTCCCGTCACTTCTCGATGCTGGTGCTTGGAGGCCGCGAGCAGGGCCTTAATGGATGCGGCAGGAAGCCGATTGCGGTGTGGAAAATCGACTTCTGGAAGTGAGGACCGTGGACCTTGTAGCCAATCGTACTGGTGCTCACTCCGAATGTCTTGCCGATTTTTGGCCGTGGACCCACCCGTGGCTTTCTTTTGTTGGGGGCCCTCGCATGCCCCCGTAGCATCTAGAGAACGTAGGATACGTAGTCTCGTACGTACCGGACGTAATCGGTTTTACAGAAGACACTTTAAAGAGCTGGTCTGAGATGCGGGTGGTTTTTAAGGATGTCGGGTTGACCTACCCGAACAATTTCACCAGATGGAAACACGATGGACCTGAATTGGACAACCTGCAGTTTTTCTGGCAACCAGAAATTGTTGGTTTTAGCTAAAGTTGACTGCTGCGAAGAACGTACCTTTTAACATGTACGTTCACTAATAGCTAGTGAAATAGTAGCCACAAACACATGTTACGAAGTGTCTACCTTCTTTAACATGTACGTTCGCTAACAGCTAGTGAAATACTAGTGGCAATATACATGTTACGAAGTGTCTACCTTCTTTAAACAAGGTAATACGAACGAAGTACAAATTCGTAACACAAGTCGATGACACGTTGCGATGTGTCGGAGTCAGTGCGGTGTAGTCCCTACTCCCAAGTGTGCCCGTAATATTTACATTTCAACTCTGGTTTCCCAGTATTCAGGAATGACATTTGTCCTTGCTGTCAGAATTGATCATTTTTATGTTTTTATTTGTTTTTGACCTAATAACCTAATTTCTAATTTAGCCACCCCTAACCTCCAGGCAATCACTGCCAGCCTACGAGCCATTAGGAGAAGTCCACTTTCTTGTAGTGTGTATGCTGGAGCAGGGACTATACCGTAGTACACATGTATTCATCAGTGTGCTAATACTAATTTTAGCAGGAGTTGGCTGAATTATGTATTCTGACATACCAGACAGCAGAAACTGATCGGATGGCTGAAATGTTTAAGGTGTTTTAACAGCCTGGTTTTTAAGGAGTTTTAGGATAGTCTAGTCAAAAAATTAAAGGAATTATTTATATAAAACTAATTATTTTGCAGGCTATAGTTGAACTCGAGGCTTTTTAGTCAGTGTGTTTAAATTTTTAACAATTTTATTTGAACTTGATACAAGCATCTTGGATATCTTAATCGTGTGAAACTATTCCAGTCCAGCTCCTTAAACGCCGTGTCTTCTTTAAGTCAAGAACCGTGGGACTATCTAACGAAAACAGTGCTTTTGGGTCTAGTCTTCAGATGTAAGAATATTTATGACAATTTTATACCGAGTGAAATAGGAAAGTTGATTAGCGGGAGGCGGTGTTCGGCATCCGCTACGATATTTATTCGAGCACACATAGTTGACGTTGTTGTTGACCCGTTAATTGTAGTGTGTGCAGATTTTATACCCGACATTGCCGTTGTGTAGTAACCAGTGACCATTCGTCAATCATGTAACCGCATTTAAGCCATTGCTATCTTTTACCGTATAATTGACATGTTTTATTGGTTGAGCATTTTGAACTGCTCTTGATTATTGCAACAAGGGTTTTGCTGGCGATGTCAAAAACACGGTTATGGAGAAAGTTGGAATTGGATTCTAGGAGCTGGTTTACATTTGAACTTTCTCGATACTTGACATTACCAAATTTCAGAAGGCACATTTTTAAATTTTAGAATGTTCCTGTCTTGCCCAGGTGTTGCAAACTCTATGAACCGTGACGGTATTATTAATTCAGCTATAAATGCTCAATTCTGAACCTCATTTTTTGCAGTTGAATTTATTAATTAGATGGCATTGTTGACTCCATTTTTGCTGTTTGTACATGTCGTGAGTTTGCTGTTTATTACATGGTTTTACAAAGTTTTTTATGTCCAGGTGCTATTTTTTGCACGAAAACAGGAGAAAGGTGCTGCATATGACCGCATTTATTTGTTGGCGATTTTAGGTAGAAGGCCCTTTGCTGGCTTCTGTTTTTGTGCTCTGCATTCCATGAAATTTGTTGGCTGCTGTACCATATTGTTTCCTCGGTTTCAACTTGAATAACAATTTTTCTTATTCCATTCAATTTTTGGATCGTTTCATAAAACTGTTTTTCAGGTTCTAAAGAGATCGTACAAGAATTCAGGGCCCTTAAAAGCCATTGCTACGCTAAATTTTAACCAACCTTTTTATTAAAGAAAATAACATCATATGGGCAAGCCACGTCCCCTAAGATGATGACGTAGTATTTTAATGTCCCCATAGCAGACCAATGGCGATGACACCCGACCCAACTAGAAAACTTCGATGCTTTCTTAAATTAGTTAATGAATTCGAACTAAAAATTAGAATTGCATGCTGCATACTCACTACATGCAAACAAAATAATTTTGTCTGGGTAATTTATTAGTTTGAAAAATTATATTTTTTATTCTTCAAAATTTTCTAATTTCTACCACACTTAATCGATATGTGGTCGAGAATGACTAATGAAATTATAACGAAAGATATATTACCATAAAAGTTGCTTAAAAGTACTCGTAATTATTTTTTCTCTTTATTCCAATTGTGGTAAAACAAAATTTATCGTCTAATATATACAATGGTTCAAAATTGTAGGTTTATTATCTATGAATTAAAGACTGGGCAAATTGAAAAAATATATATTTAAAACGGACATGGTGAAATAGATTGCAGTTTCTTTGCATGCGACATATTCGCTACATGTACGCAAAATAATTGTGTCTGGGGTGTTTTATTAGTTTGAAAAATTATATTTTACATTCGTCAAAATTCTCCGATTTCTGACACACTCAATGCTCAAGCTATACGTGGCCGTGATAGGTTGCCTAAAAGCACTCGTAATTATTTTTTTTCTTTATTCCAATAGTTTAAAACAAAATTTATTGTTGTGAAATATGCCTTTTTTGCAAATTGTAAGTTTATTACCTATGAATTAAAGACTGGGCAAATTGAAAACAAGATATTTTATACGAATACGGCGAAATGGATTAGTTAGGTTTTTATAAATTTTCAGCATACAATTACTAATTAATTAATCCTTAAATATTTTAATTGAAAATAGCTAAAGAATCCTGTAGTTTTTGTAACACCCGGTAAAATTTCAGCGGCTATTATCAGAAGCGCCTTTGTCGCTTAAAAATCTCCTCCAGGTGGCGTTCGAATCTGCATTCTAATTTTCGTTCGAAAGTGTTCAATTTCGTACGTTCCGAACCAAAGTTTATTGTGAAGGTTTGGCAGTTTTAATTCCAGATTTCTTGGATGGCAGACGAGTTCAAAAAGCGTCAAGTAAGACGGAAGAGAGCGTCGAATTCCGTAAATTACGCCAGGGAGAACGCGGACCAAGACATATCGAGCATCGATTCCTCCAATTTAGAATTTCAGCAACAGCTTGCCAACATGGCAACAGCCATGCAGAGCATGAAACGAAAAAGAATGGAAAAGGCAATAACTTGTGAGTATTAAAGTGAGCTGGATTGTAACTGGGAACTTTCAAGAATAATCCATAATCATCTTCTGGGAAGGTTTATCAACTACAAATAATCACTGTCTAAGCTGCCTTCACTAATACTGTACATGTACATTGACGGAAGCGATGGGGTGGCCAAATGAGTTGAAATGATGAATTCACATTGACCTTTTATAATATGTTTAGTTCAATTAAAATTTTTCTCTCATTTGTAATCCACCTCTGCAAAAATTTCGTCACTTTTTCTTCTTCAGAAATGTGCATTTAGTTATTCCTTCATTGTTACGATATTTGAATAATTCTTATATGCGGTATATTATTTTGCTAGTGTGTTTGGAAAGTATGGTACTGGCACAATGGGGGTAGTTCTGAAAATAACGATTTTGTGTTGACACAATGCTTGAAATTCACAAATCTAAAAAACAAAACCATTAACCTTGTACGGTCATATGGCATATTACAATTTTTAATTAATTCTTATATACGGTATATTATTTTGCTAGGGTGTCTGAAAAGTATGCTACTGGCACAATGGGGTTAGTTCTGAAAATAACGATTTTGTGATGACACAATGCTTGAAATTCACAAATCTAAAAAACAAAAACCATTAAGCCTGGTATGGTCATATGGCATATTACAATTTTTAAATAATTCTTATATATGGTATATTATTTTGCTAGGGTGTCTGAAAAGTATGATATTGGCACAATTGGGGTCGTTCCAAAAATAACGATTTTGTGATAACAATTGGCCTTTTAAATTAGGATTATTTGTTGAAATTTGTTTGTTGATTATTTGTTGTTTTATTATGGTTTTGTAGCTGTGGCTGAACGATCAGTAAAACGTTTAACAGACAGCGTAGCCCTCCAGACGGCTGAGAAACACACAATGTTTGAACAGTTTTTCAAGCAAGGACTGGAGTTGTTGGAAGGCTATCGACAGGACAGTCTCAAGTTTAAGAAAGAACTTGATGAAATGCAGGTAATTTCCTGGTTTCATGCTTTTTACAATTTGTACACGTTTTGTATGTTGCACGCTTTTGCTAGTACATGTCATCATTTTTACCTTACCTAAGTGTGTGTATAATTGCACAGGTCTGTACAAATCATTTACGCCATAAATATACTTCTGCTTCATTAAGTATTTCCCAGATAGATTAATCTAGATTTAACAGTTTTGTCTATATTGTCTCACATACTAGAAACTCGTTGCTCTTCGACAGAAGTGTTATCAACAAGCATTGATGATGCAAGCTGAAAAACTCAAGCTTTTCGATGGACTCATGAATGCATTTCATTCTGTAGGTTGATTGACATGCCTCATCAGTTGTTTTGGATGACTTGTAAGTTCGGCCGAGTGATGAATCTTTGTTGTCTGAGTCCATGCATTTTTCAGGGCATTATGGAACTCGAGGCTGAACACGAAAGCAAGAGGGTTGCACTCACCAAGGAAATCGAAGAGGATGTGAAGCAATTGCAGAAGTCGTTGCTAGCAGAGGAGCATCAGAAGGATCTCGCCAACATGCGCCAGTCCATGAAAGCGTTCATGTTTATTTGAAGGTCCAAATCACTCTGTCACTTTCGTCACGTCTTCGTTCATGTTATTTATGACACCATTCCACGATTACCCTCCCGTGACAGGGTACTATTTTGTTCAGATGCTGCTCTTCCAGTTTCAAATGTTAAGTATTAAAATTGTTATTAAAGTTGAATACATTTAAAATGTGTTTCCGAACACTGTTATCAGCAAACTACAAACTAGCCTACTAATATACACTTGCTGGCAAAAAAAATCGACTCACCTGCAAGAATTAAGTAAAAAAAAATTTTTCATAAACCAAATATCGGATTGAAAATCGGAAAAATGTGTTTTGTAGACAATTTATTCCTCTTTATAATTCGTGTAATGTGAAAAGGATTTCTGCTGAGTTTCTCTGGAGAATAGTGTGCAACTTGTGCGGCACTTCTGGTGTAGTGGTCATTTTATCGAGAAACCATTAATTAGCAACATGTCTGGATGTGTGTCATTAAGCTCTGCTTATCAAATTGCATTCTGAAACACTTTTATAGCCACAGGGATACAAGAATGCATGACATAAATAATACAAATTTGAGTTGCTCTAAGTTCGACATTTTGCACCTCAAATATGCATAATGAATTTTATGCAATTAGGCGAATTATAAAGAGGAATAAATTGTCCGCAAAATACATTTTTCCGATTTTAAATCGGACATTTGATTTCGTTGAAAAACACATTTTTAGATCCATGACGATGAGTCGATTTTTTTGCACGCAAGTGTACTAAACGTCACAGCGTCGAATATAGTCTACGACCATATAGTAGCAGCAAGGCAAAGAAACATTCTTGAATTTTTATTCTTCACATGTTTACATAGTTTCTACTGAGTATCTCAGCAAATTAGCTTTGAATCATTGCCATGTTGTTGCCTGATCTCTACTTGCGGTACTTTTAATGATTATTTTAAACCAGAAATTATGTTTTGCAGTTATTTAGAGTTTTCAGTGAATTTCTTGTCATCATTTGGCCAATCTTCCACCCAAAGATAATGACACATACAGTACATGTAAGGGGACACTCAAGCTTTATATATTTACAATACTTTTGACGTATTTTAAAAAAACGTTTGCCTATACGGCGACCCAGTCGTTACTAATCTTTGTGGAATTTTATTACAAGTTCAATGAAATCCATGATGATTGGACCTTTTTAAATTAAGCCCTGTTTTTCTTTGCTATTAATATTTTTAAAAACAAGCGTAGAAAAATGCAAAAACAAATCTTTTCTGGCAGTGTTTGTCAAGAAGATTTGTATTCTGCATTCTCTTAACTAATAATGTTCCAAGCGAGTTTTTTTTATAAGAAATGTGGGCTAAAGTCACCATTTTTGATCCTGTTTCCTAAACAGTGTTCCTGCAGTAATTCAGATTTCTATAAAACTAAGGAAAGTATGCGTAACTAAGGGAACTAAGGAAAACGGGGCGTTACTTCAATTACTAATATGCGTCTTAAACATTGTTTTAAAAATTATGGACAAAATAAACCAGTTTTTTTGGGATGAAGATTTCATACAAATACTTTTTGCCTAAGGCGTCCCGGTTATTGCAAAGATTTTTTTTCAAAAACATTTTTTTCAAATTGGTTGCCTGTAACAAAACCGAATTTTTACCCCCACAAAATTTGCAAATTAATTGAACCTGGAACCCCTTCCGAATACAAGTATGATATAAGACACTATTTAAGGACACCCTGTAAAGCGCTACGTCATTTCCGCTCATGCGCAGCAGGCAAGCGGGAAGATGGAAGTTCGGTAATGGATGGAGGCTTGTATTTGCTCCAAGTTGATCGCGCAAATTCGGCCCGATTTTCATCAGTTGTCGGTGGAGAAATGGTAAGTTTGGATTTTAGTTATGCTGTGAACGTGCTGGCGTTCAGTTTTAATGTAGTTTTGAGAAGTTTTGGGGAGGAAATCATATGTAGTATGTTAGTATAACGGGGACCCTATGCGTATTATTACTGTAGATTTCATCAAATAATGAGCGTACTACTGATCGTGTAATGGGTGCAGTACCGATGTATTCATGTTTAATTCTCATTACTGAAGATTATCCGAATTTTCGGATAACTTATGGTCGGTAGGCCTATTGTAATACTGTCAGTAATACTGACCGGGTAGGGTCGGCATAATGGTCGTGTGGACTGTATGTTGTCCCCACAACGAGTCAATATCAGAAGGATTGATGCTAAAATATCTGCATCTGTAACAGGTGTTTCTATAATCTCGTCCAACTAATGTATACAGTTGAGCCTGTCTAAACAAATACTGACTATACTGTCTATTTTTTGTTGACACTGGTGTCCCCATAACAAGTCAACATCAGAAGGATTGATGCTAAAATATCTGCATATGAAACAGGTGTTTCTATAATTTCGTACAATTAATGTATGCAGTAGAACCTGAATAAACACTAGAAGAAAACCACAATCTATTTTTGTTGACACTGATGCCACCCTAAATAGTCACTATCAGAAGGGGTGATGCTAAAAATATTTAATGAGTAAAAAAAAATATTTTTCAAGTGGAGTTGCACCTGTTTAAACAACACTGACTAAAGTAATATCCTCACTGAACAAATACATGGTCAGACATCTAAAAATGCGACATTTTGAAAAAAGCGTAATGAAACATAAGTGACAAGTACCTACACAGGATTAATTTATTTCCACAATATGAGCAAATTATAACACCATTGGCGATCTACTGACCGCTGTTTTCACCGGGTTGAAGGGATATGGGGCCTGGGTTCGACTTCATCGCCGCAGGCCTTGCCGGATGGACATTGAGTGCACCGCTTTGTTGGACACCAGAACACAGAATTCTACGGTGGATATTACGGCATATAATACTACGTGTGAAGATAAATGCTTTGCAAAAGTCATTTCGTCAAATCTGGAGATGATTTTCGCTGATGAGTTTTCATCCTTAGGAACACATCACAACATCGAGTATGGTGCCTTGGTGAGCTTTGGTAAACATGTTGGTCGACAACGTCTTTGTAACTTCTCTTTGGTGGAAGGGTCCTTTTCTTCATTGTCTGGACACTGTCAACATCATATGACACAGTCCTGTTACTGACTTTCAGTTTGAGGGCTGTACGATTATCTTTGCACTAGACAATTAATGTTCTGTGACCAGGACCGTGTTGTTTAAAAAACGAGAGACATTGAAAACTGCGGTACATACAAACTAGTTAGTGTACTTTTTCATACTCGTGTGGTTAACTTGTTGACGATGTGAATGAGAGAAATGTGATGTCTCAGCAGAAGTATTACATATGTCGTCTGCTGTTATAGCTGAAAACTAAACATGTTTAACCTATTGTGCTAGTGCCAAGAGTTCAAAGAGTTGTCAATGTTGCTGATGTTACTCATCAGCATTTGCCAGGCAAAGTTTAGACTTTCTCTTGGCTGTCAAGTGTGCAAACTGATAATGTATATACGAATGTTTAACTTGTGTTATGAGTAATACTATCAATACTGATCAACAGTTTTTGGTTTCTACATAGATGTCCTTGCTTGACTAAGGAGTAACTATGGTCATGGATGAGCTGGTGTGGTTATCCTGGTATACCCGTACTATTTGAAATAATAAGAATTAATACATGTAATTTCATGGAGCTAGACGTTGTACAGACTCCCTGGGATTATAACCCGTGAAGACAAATCAGTCATGAATACCAGAAGAGATCATCCATCAGTTTAGCCTGCATTTTTGTTGCCCCTTCGTCAATATGTGAGTAACAGTGCATTCCGGTGCTCTCACCTTTTAGATACTAGGTGCTTGAATTTAAATTAAAAGATATAAAATTCGTCGTTTAGATGCTATAGCATGAAAGTGTGACATGAAACTGTGTCAATACTTCACGCTTACTTCGTAATTTACAAGATGCACTCCATCCGATATGTCTGTCGAAGACCAATAAATTTCATGCATTTCCAGATGCACATTGACGGAGCTGGGGCACCAAAGTTGGTGTTAAACTGACATGGCAGGGTTCATACCGTCAGGGAAAGTCAGGGAAATCTTGACATTTTTACAATTGAGGGAAATTCAGGTGTAAGTCAGGGAAATTAATAATGTCTGGATATTTGTTGCGGCACAACTAATCTGACTGGTATAATAAGAAAAGCATGAAAAGCATTAGAAAAGCTATATTTGTGGTCTACTTTTTCTAAAAAAAAAGAAAAATCATTAATTTTCCTTATGAAACATTCACCTAAAATGCATTATTTTTGTTAAAAAAAGGTTACCTATGGCGTTTCCGTCATTGTGAATAATTTTTAATATTTCGAAGAAAGGCCTCAAAAATGCATTGTTGGAGATCTACTGGCTTGGACCAGTTGAATTTTTCAAAAATTTGCCTGTGGCAGTCTCTTAATTATCAATAATATAATTTCTTCTTACAAAAATTGGGCTAATTCCATCATTTCGTGACAGATCTATAATTTCTAAAATTTCAGCCATATGGTATATTTGCTTGGATCAAATCTGTAGTATTGTCTGGAAAACCTGGAAAGGTCAGGGAAATTCAATTGAAGATTTTGGCTAGTCATCCTGACAGAAAAATACAAAAAAAAATATAGTTAATTGTAGTGTTGCAGATAAAGTTAATTTTAATTATATATGCCATGTGTTATTTGATAAGTCAGAGAAATTAATCAGATTTGGTCAGGGAAAGTCAAGAAAATTGAGTTCAAAACTTTGGTATGAACCATGCATGGCTCAACTCTTCTAGTCTTACTCGGCTACACAACTTAATTTTGGAAGTAAAAATAACTCCCTAGACATGAAATATAAACGGTGAGCTTTAAGATGGCCACCCTCCATTGATACTCACAATCAATGGTGGAATTTGACCCAAGGGCCATGTCCATATATTCCAGTTTTGAATAACACGTATGTGGCAGCAAGGTTCCTGTCACGGGATATTCACAAGCACAATACAGAAATGACCACCAGACGTTTTACCAACCGGACAATGGCGAAAATTGGGTTCAGTGGCAAATTTCTTTGTTTTCAAGCTTGCTGTTGCTATCCTGCTGTAGCAGCCTACCGTTGATTCGTGTTGTTCGTACGTGGTTCTCCAACACGAAGTGCAGTTGGCTTTCTGCTTCCAAATCAGAATCTAGTTTCTTTCTCCCACTCAGATGGCGCTGCAAGTAGCACCTGACCAAGCCCAGCCGCATCAGCACTGGGGGTCCTTGTCGTACTTTCCCTTGTTGCTGGGCGGCGCAGCACCCCGCGGGGCCGTAATGGTGTACGGCTCATTGCGCGGCGCTCCAGCCAATGGGGTAGTCCTCTGCTCACCGACAGCGCTGGGCACGGCCACATTGGCATAGGGCAGCACCTGGGCCTGGTGCTGCTTGCTGAGTGTGGCAGGGTCCAGCGGTAGCGGCACCTTGTTAATGGCCCCTGTTTGGCTGTCCAACTCTGGAAAGAAGGCTCCGGCCGGCTTCTTGACGCTGGGGCGCTGACGGGCAATGGCCGAAGGAGGAGACCGGCGTGCCGGACTTGACTCCGGTGGTGGAATGGCGGCCAGGGGCACTTCCTGGGTCGGGACGCTCTGGTAGTCACCGCTCCAGGCCACCGGTGCACCCTTCATGAAACTCGTCTCCCAGTTGCCGGGACCACGTAAGGGTGGCAACGCAACCACGGCCGGCTGCGTGATGAGCGGGGAGGTGACTGGGTTGAGCGGCACATCACCCTTGTCGTCCAGCTCCAGGAGCCGGTCCACCGACTCCAGGCTGGAGGCAGACTGCAGCTCCGTCTTCTCGGTGCACAGGCTGTAGCTGGAGGAGGGGATCGGGATGAGGTAGTCGGTGGAGGCTGGAGACTGCGGGTCCATCTCCCCGCGCTGGACCTGCAGGCACACGCTGTCCGGGTCCGTGGAGCGCATGATGGTGGCATCGTGCTCGGCAGACGGCGGGCAATGGAAGACCGGCAGCGGGGCGCTGGTCACGTCAGGGTCCTGAAGGCGAACGGTTGAAGAGACATGTGGTCTCCCCTTTGACAATGAAGGGATAGAGCGCTAGCATCTCTCTGCGTCTCACCAGCCAAACGGAGCGCGATGTGCCGTGTCAGTGATTTTGAGGCTTGAGGGGACATGCATGAAGTGCCAGCATTGAGCAGAAGTCATAACCACATTTATTTTTTGCAGCGTAACTGCGTCGGTAAGGCCACCAACCCTCAACAAGCTATCTTCTAAGAAGGCCTTTTGGATGGCCTCCATCATCATTGTGAAATTGAATTTCTTTATTAATAAGTTGGTCCTTTGGAAGAGAATAGGGAAGGTTCACTTTTTTTCTTAGCTTAATGTGAAGTTGATAACGAAAGAAAACATATTGTAATAGATTTGTTTCATAAAATATATCAATGATCCTCTTTCCCACGAGATTCGTCGTCTGCTTAAAAAGGACACCCGCCATGTTCTGACGTCAGTTTTTCTGCCTCGCCCTTACCGAAGCGCTATTGGCTAACGCCACGCGAACATTGGTGGCGCTGCGGCAAAAATTTGAAAATATGGCAATTTAAACTTTAATTTTTTCAAAAATTACGCAAATTTAACCGCTTAAAATGATGAACATGTATACAGTGTATATGTATATACAGTGTATATACTAAAAATTTATCAAAATAAACTAAAATTTTCAATTTTTATTTTTTTGAACCTTCCCTATTCCGAAGCAGTGTACCAAATTTCCGCCCTTTAACGGGAAGTTCCCCTCCCACCCCTGCCATGTTAGAAAATTGAAAAAATTGTATACATAACATCTCTGCGAATAATGAATAAATCGTCGTGATATCAATTTTGCTTGAGTGTCTGGTTACTTCTGGAGGCGACAATTCAACTTTAATGAAGAAATACCCTTTGATTAATTAATAAAAAAGATAATTAAAGATTGAAAAA
>JAQGAF010004608.1:0-13955 GCA_034687865.1 Kryphioiulus occultus
GGTTACGCCATCTAGTGTTCATACGGAGAAACTTTTCGAATTTTGCCCAAATTTAGCGAACTGTTCAATTTCTCGATTTTGCAAAATGGGATGACGAAACTATAGCATTAATTGCGAATAAAGTCCAGCTCATATTCCAAAGTTAGGCAACTTGGGGGAATTTCCGTTAAAAATGTATACAGTATAGGCAGTGTCATCACATTTTCGTGATTTTCAAAACCCCTCTCCTTAGACTCTCCTCGTGATGACATACAGTACATGTAATTACTGCCAGCAAAAATTTGGAATTGAGAAAATCTTTCATAAAAATGTGAGCATAAATTATGCACATTTCAGTCAAACATACGCAGTGTTTTATAAAATAACAATTGTGATATCATCATCATTTAGCCAACCACTTCCTCCCTCACTTCCGTCATCATCATCATTTAGCCAACCACTTCCTCCCTCACTTCCGTCATCGTACTTGTCATCATTTGGTGATATGTGATGATGACATAATAATTGAACACCCCCTTGTTATTGATCAAATGAAACTGTCAACATTTTATCGTCTTACTTACAACTGTACTTTGAAGCCAGTTAGAATTTAAAGGTGGTGACCCGCAGACGGCTATTATCTTGCAAAGCGTGTTGGTGCAACACGATAGGTGGCAAGTAGCTTGTTGCACTTGTCTAAATGGTATAAAATTTAGGTCGTAATTTGAATAAAGAATTGGCACTCAGATCTGGCGAGCAACTGCACAATTTTCATCTGTAGTTAATTTCAGATTTTCTGAATTTCAGAATCCCTGATTTTCATAGATTGACCAGATTAAAAATTATTTTTCTTCTGACCTTTAGGTCGAGTTTACCCATCGACCAATATGAAGCAAAAGAACCTGCCTTTTACCAGGTGAATAATTTTTGAATTAGTACATAAAAGGAATTCACACAACATTAAAATTTGTATGACATTTTGTAATTTGGATTTTTAATTAGGAGTACTCAATTGCTCGAAATTTATATTAATTTGGCAAATTTCTATATTGTCATAATGAAGTCAAATAGAGTATTGGGGTTTTCTTTCAATGCGCAAAGGCCAACTCACCTAAAAACCACGATACACTATAATTGATATACAGTGTATGAAATTCCTGCTGGATAGAAATTATAATTAACTTAGGAAATCCCCTGACTTTTTAAAAGAAATCACAATTCCCTTGACTTTCACAGTCATTATAAATCCCCTGACATTCCCAGGTTTTCCAGAATTCCCAAGGGTCTCTGTGAGAACCCTGAATTCTGTAAAACAAATATGTTACATATCAAGCTACAATGTGAATGATTTTCGGCACAATGTACGTGGATTTTAAAGAAAAATGTCCCATCTTAGCGCATGCATCATGCAGCAACATGAAGAAATCATCCATCCAAAAAAGCGGAAGAGACAGAAATTCCGTTCCGCCTGGATTTGAACGCTTAAAACTCTTCACTATGTTTGCTTTTCGATTTACACGTACAGTACATTTCCCTAGCAATGATGCATTGACCTTGTGTACAGAACAAGCAATCATGCACTTGAGCAGAATCAGCTAAGAAATTCCGACGCCAGTATGGGATGTCTAGATTCAGGGATGAAAAATCCATGTGAACATACCTGTATGTCATTACACTGATATATGAAAAGGGTGGGCGATACATCACTATCTAGTATAAATGCGCTGCATATTTATTAATTATTGATGAATTTTGGCCAAGTAAGATTTATTGTGGTCTATCACTACCAGAGTTGCATCTAATAAGAGTGAGACTTCATGCCTCGTGATTTTTTGTGGGTTTGGGGCCTTTTGGCCATTCCTGCATTGGAGTAACTCATTCATCATGTTTTTGGAAATGATCCTCTGCCACCTCCGGATTTTTTGCTGATGACTTTGGATGCCATCCCATGGCGCTTAAAACGTTTCGTTGACAAAACAGGGCCATTCGTGAAATTTTAAGTACTGTACATATATTCCAAGCAAATCTTCATGTATTCTCGAACACTATAAAGTTTACTTGGCGAACTTGGCGTTTCTTGAATGTGACACAACACCCACCTGGGGGCCATTTTGTCTCTCATTCTCGCTAGAAGTCAATCTGGTTGTGTTGGACATTTTTTAGGCAACTGCTCCATTATTCAGGAACACAATAAAGCTTACTGGGCGAAAATCCATCAATAATTAATAAAAAAAACAGCCCATTTACAATAGATAGTGATGTATCGCCCACCATGTACATGTAAACATATGTAAGCATCCAGACTCGCGAAGTCTCCAAAATTCTGCTGCTAAATAATTAAATTGAGTCTCTGGTGCTGATTACGCAGACTGTTGATTACGGATAACGATACTTTCAATGTGTTTTGCTGGGCCATTTAACTTTTAAAGTTCCAATTAGGCGCTGACAGGCATGATGCATATGCGCGCACATACCTACAGAGTGCCCCAAAAACATGCCAACTTAATTATGTCAATGGGGTTTTGCGCCCCCACATCCTCGTGTTTATCCTGCCGATTTTTTACCCAAAACTTTAATTATTCCGGAAATAACAACATAATTCTGAGAACAAAACTTCGCGGCTCGTCCCCTATTAAATCCGTCGACAGTGCAGCGATAATGGCGCTTGGTCATGCACGCACTGCTCATTTCAACAATTATCGAGCCGAATATGGAACCACATACTGTACATGTATTTCTGTTGGGAAACAGCAAATGGCGTCGGCCTAGAATCGAAGAAGAATGAATAGCGCATATTTCATACTAATACTACCTTCGCCTAGCAGACGATCTCCAATTAAAAAGTTACGCCATTAAGGTCATTAACTGCCTCACAAAAAAGAGGGCAGTTACCGGACCAGTGTTTCGATGGCCAGAGTAGCCACTAGCCAGCGCTCAAGTTGACCTTGCCGTCTCAGGCTGTAAATTTATCAAAAAACGTTAAAATGTAAATACATGTAAAACTGTACATGTGTTTTGGCCGGATGTCCAACTCGTAAACGATCGAAATGTCTTAAAATGGCCAGTGCTAGGCTGCTAGCAATGCGCAATGGACCTCCCGGAGTCCTGTGAAAAAAGCGACAGCCGAGTGTGCTACAACAAAATGGCGTCGAGGTGCGCATTTTTCCGGAAAAAAGCTAGATGGCTCCGCTTTCCGTGCGTTTTCGAGGCGACATCTATTGCAGAATCATTTCTCTAGAAACACAAGAATAAGCTGCATGTAACTACTTAAAACGGAAGTCATTTGTTCGGTCCATATATGGGAAAAAGCGAAAATGCCCTTGAAACAACAGCCAACGAATTGACCTTTGAACACATCGCTCATCGCAGTTTTTCGAAAATTGCCAGGAAATCGCACAGTTGATCGTTAGAAGGAATAAAGTTCATAAACCTTTTTAACGCTTTGACAAAATCCTGCAGGAAACGAAATTTCGTCTGTTCATTATTAACAATGGTCCATGAATTCGACTAGGGAATTCTTTAACACTTCACTTCCTTTCCAATTCATTTCCTTCGCAAAAGCAACTCTAACCCTATCACGGTCAGTACTCTGACGATCCTTCAGGTCATCATCTTGGCCTTTACATGTACAGGCCTACTGTAGCCTTAATTTGGGTTAGGCCTATAATTCGTATCAACAATCGAATTCAAAAACTATGGCCTATGTGCACAAAAATGTTTTAGAAACTGTATCAATGAGATGAAAATGCAACATCTTGATCTTTTTTGTGCTCGAATTATCGAATATACCTGTTGTTTTACATACAATGGAACCAGGAACAGCGTCAAGTCTTAGTCTGATTTCATGAAAAACTATCAAAACTCTAAATTTATTTTGCAGTTGATTGTGCAGTGGGGCAATCTTCTACATGGTTTCAAACTGGCAATTTTTAGGTTTACACAAAAAATTATAGATTTCCACTGGGGTAGAAAATGAACATCCATAGGTTGAGCCAAACTTGTGCAGCCTGTGGAATGTTATTCAAAGTTCAATTCAAATCTGTTAGCAATATAAACACTGAATAGTCAAGTAACAACATGTGAAATATAATTTGCGTTTTAAACAAATAAGGTTAATTATTTATCATCTTGCATCATTTCATTTGTCCGTTATTTGAATACTGTACGTACCGCTACATGTATACGAAGAAATGCAGGGAAGTCTACCATTGAGAGCAGCCCTATGTGTTGTATAATTTGCTCGGAGTTGTAAGTGGCTGATTTGCACAATTTTTCGTGCATGCTACACCAGATTTTGGACCAAAAGCTGGCAACTGGTGCTAACATTTTCACAAAATTATACTGATGCTGTATTTGACAATGTTCCATTGATAGCATACCTCATAAATGCATAGCACTATTAGCACACCTACATTAAAGCGAGTGGGGGGTAGTGGTCAAGTTGAGGAGGCGGTCGCCATGGCAACTGAAGCTGTTTACGCTGATCTCAGCAGTCTCCAGTGCTAGCCAGATGACGTCACCCCAACGGAAATCAGTCCATCAATAGTGCAGATTTTCCTGATGAATATCGCATCCTCTTTCTTGTCTAGCCAACAAGTGTTTCGTCGCCTGCAATCAGCCTTCGAGCAAATCAGGCTATTCACGCGAGCAGGGCCTCCATTGTTCTGTGACACACAAAAAGGACATAAATTTTCCAAGTAAATTTCGGTCGCAGTTCAAATCCAGTTGGAGAGCAACATAAAAGGCGCGATTCTTCGGCCAAACGGTTGCGTCGCGGGAGGCGCAAAAGCGACGAGATGCTCGTCGCTGATCTCGTAAATTCACTACGAATGAAAAAAATTCATTCACGCGTTCTGAATAACGACGAGCTGTTTGTGTATGCGAGTTAAATGAAAGGCGTTTTGATATTTGCTAGACAAAACGACGATTTTGCGAGCGATGAGGTCAGAAAATATAGGGGCGTGTAAGGGTTAAGCGGATATGCTGATGGACAACTGAGAAAGCAATCTTGTAGCCTATACAATGGACTAACTGTATCCCAATTTCACCGCATTTTTGTAGTAATTTTTATATTAAAATTACCAATTTTATTTCTATCCAACACTTTGTGAACCACCGATTTCTCCCGAATGGCTCTCGTGTAGATCAACGAATTAAATTTTCAAAAAGGGGACGTTCAACTATTATGTCATCACTTTTTTCGCATTCAGATCCAATGAAAACCAAAACAATTTCCAAGTCGAGAGTCAACTTTTTCTGGAAATTGCATCAAAAATAATGAATTCAGGGTTCCCACAGCTTTGGTAATATAAAATCCCCTGACTTTCCCAGGTTACCCAGGTTAAAATTTTATTTTCCCCTGAATTTTAGAGTTTACCCATTGACCAATATAATGTACAACGAATCATTGAATTCGTATAACAACGGAATTCACACAATGAAGCCAAATAGAAAGAATTTCGGTTTTCTTTCATTACGGAGTGTCAATCCTAAATAAATAATTGTAATTGATATTGACTAATTGGTTTGCGACAAATGTCTCGTTACTGTCTCCAGACATTTAAATATTATATTACCTGGAAGCCTTCGACTGTGTAGACTGCTGAGTCTCGCGTGACTGTCTCGAGACATTCCCGATACATTTATCGCTCGACTGTCCCAGCAAAACCGGTTTTGGTAGTCATTTGCGGATGCGCACACCAATTAGTCAATTTCAATTACAATTATTTTTTTAAGGATTGACACCCACTATGGTGCAAAAGGTAACTTCAGCTAAAAATCACAGTATGCTGCATAATCGATAGGCCTATACGAACTGCATGCATGTACCTTCTTGATTGAAATTATAATTAAAAGTTAGGAAATCCCCTGACTTCCCCAGGTTTCCCCAGGTTCTGTGGAAATTCTGTGAATTTTATCCCATAAATCGCAATTAATATCATACATGTAATATGAAAAACAATGCCTAGGTTACATTTTTTGCAAAACAAACCGAATCACAATTGAATTTTAAGCAATTTTCTATAAAATATCATTGATGACGTCATTTCGCCACAGTACACACCCCCAAGATATCGATGATGCCTATATACTGTATACTTAAACGTCCATAACTGTCACCCTTACAGAGGTAAAATTTCACTGTGTCATCCTCTTTATATCTTCGCAGACACCATTAAACCAGCATACTTAATGGGGTTAGAAATCGAGCGCTGCATAATTCCGTCTCTGCAAATTGATTATAGGTCGGCCATCTTGTCTGGCCCATAGAGCACGTTGGAAGCCACCCTAGTGGAAGCATTTCCGTTCTGGCCCTGTGAACAGTCATCTGTTTATTTAATAAAGATCGAGGGAAACGATTGTTTTCTCGGTCGTGACTCACATCAGACGGTGCAGGCACGAGGGCACTAGCCTTCGTCAAATTGAACGGGACTCAAAATGATTTCATCCTGTCTGGTTGTTGAGGTTGCTAGCTCATGCTACAGTCACTATAGTGAACATACTCTGTACATATACAGTGTATACGATTTGGTGCATGGAAGACAGTGATTGTGCGATTTTTCCCTTTCATGGCGTGCATTCATTAGTCTGGGTTCCAACCCTCTATGGCACGTAATATGGTCACTACTATTGACTAGGGGGGAATCACTTCACCATCACCCCAATGACCCTTGCCTTTGTTTTCATTAAGATCTCGCACAATGGCAGGCGTATCGATCCAGGCGTGAAGTCACCGATCACGAATCGATATCGATCATCGAAAGTAATTTGTCACCGAAAGACGGAGATTGTCCTTAACCCCGAAATAGAAATAGGCCCTTCAATCTACAGTGTATGTTATCTGAATGAGCTCTCAGCTCTGGAGTATGGACTTTCCCCAAAGGTGGTTCTGATCTACAACCAACAAGACCATCTGATATGATGCAAAATCTAAAAGGGAAAAAAACATGTTTGGCTTCTTGAAAGGATGGAGATATTTTTCTTGCTATTGTTCGTGATACGTGAAACCGAATTGGACGTTTGATATTAAACAGAAATGAGGAAATTATTCCGGTCGAAACTAGTTTCACGTACGGACTGCTATACATCCCAGTATTACATCCTGACAATGCCTTGATATCGAATGTTGCCTAAGTGATATGATCATGTTTTCGTAAATATACGAAACTGCTGTCGCGTCGTATCGTGCAATAAAAAAATAAAGTATTTAAAAAAAAAACTATAAAGATCTAAGCAACCGAGTTTTACAACCGACATCGAGTGGTTTGGAGGTTAAATACAGCTGCGGCCCTCCCAATTGATACACATTGTACCCGTGCACATACTGTACTGTAAATGAAGAAGAACACAATGGTGGCACTTGGGAATTCCATAGTTTTAAAAGTTACAGACAGATGCGGGTAAAATGAAAGGATATTGATCAAATTACAGGAAATGATCAACGCGTAACCTGGGAATAGTGGGAAGTATTGCGTGTTCGCAACTTCAGTCTGAAACTTGATTTGCTGGTTTTTTACAACCTTTATATTAGCTTAACGTGTTTCATCTCTGTTTTCGACTTTTGTGAAATCATTTTTAACCGACTAACCGCCGTCCTAAAGGGCTGAAATTTGGTACTCAAAGTCACCCCTTTCCCAAAGAAATTAACAACTTGAAACTGTTAAATAATGGGGGCATGGTGACCCTCAATGCCTTTCGTCAAAAATGCATTCGAAACCGTGGTGTTCCAGAATACATTTTGTTTTAACAACTGCTCGAATGTACATGTACGCTGTGAAAGGTTGTGCGCCAAACACAAAAGTTTTTCTTGTCGCCTTATTTGCTAACCAGCAACGGCCCATGCAGCTACAGTAAATGGGAACAAATACAGCACAGTATATATAGCTTCAATTCAGCTCAAAATTCGGTCCTAACTCCCAATCATGGGATTCCCAAATTACAAGACAACATTTCACGCCAGGCACAAATATTACGTGTACATTAAATACATGCATTGCGTGTTGCGACCTGGGCGGAGAGGGGTAAAATCAATTAAAATGTGTGATTTCATACTTGATCATTTCCTTAGTAACTCAGGCGGGACGTTTCACGATCCATTGCTCAACCAAACATCAAATGTTTGCTTTTGGATTACAGAATGACTGCAAGTGCCGCACACGACCAAGCCATTATTCAAATACTGTACATCCCTGTTTAGGCAATATTTGCCACTTGCGAATTCCATAAATTTTAGCCTAGCCTACAACCACGAAATGGGCAAAAAAGGAAGAAAAAATTGGAGCGTCCAGGCATTAATTCCTCTTGTCCACTAATGACCAGTCCAAACGTTATTCATTTCCTCCCAAATCCCGTGAGGTCATTTCACAAAGGCGATCGATTATAGCTTTGGTCAGCGAACCGGGCCATTCTTATTCAAATGCTCTTCTGGAAAGGTTATCAATCTGAAAATATGCAGTCATTTTAGCACGCTACAGCCCATCAAGGCCAATCGTAATTTGTGGGCAAAAACTATACGAATCCCAATCACAATCATTCAGATTCTGATAATTCGGTCGTTTCCATTCACGGCGTACGCGTCACTGACTAAAGCCAAAGTTATTAATAATCAGCAGGCTCTAATAACGAGATAATCTTATTCAATTGCTCAGGTGGCTGGGCTAGCATTGACCCGATTTCCAATGACCCTCTTCGTGTTTGTGTGCTGCCTATTACGGCACAACTTATCGCATGTGCAATGCGTGCATTCAAACTTGCCAAAAGAAAGATTTATTGCTTAAGGGTGACGTCATTACAATGGTGTTCGGGAGAAAACAGGGTCCCACGAGACTGCCTGCTCTCATCTGGGTTCCCCCAGGGATGAAATTTTAATCTTTCACGACTTTTCCAGGTTTTAAAAAATTTCCCTGACTACTCTGACCACTGATGATGCAAAAATATGGCATGTAAGGAATGCTATATTTATTGCTTGTTATACGGGAACAACGTTTCATTCCCAAACAGCAAATTTAGTTTTATTTTTCAAATTGACCATTTCTTGATTAATTTCCTTTTTCGTTTTAATGTTTGCATTTTATCCCTGTATTATCTTAATTGTTCTATCTTTTGTAAACCAATTTTTGTGATTTTTGTGTTAACCAATAACTAGCTACTGTATGTAAAATGTATTACTGATTTCTTGAATTTCCCTGACTTTTCCAGGTCATTATAATTTTCCGCACTTCTCACTGGCTGTGCTACTGTCAGGCCTGGCCACTGTGGGGTAATAAGTTGGATTGAAATGGGAAAGTGGGCCAAACTCAAAAGATGTCCAAAATACACACGTATTCCAGAAGATCCCCTAAAAATTGTTGATAAATCTGGACAGGAAACGCTTCGATGACAACCAGCTTGGATGCGCCCAAGCAATTTCATAAACATATACAATACATGTACAATGCATATAAACACCCGAGTTTCACTAACCAGTAAAACGGCTGTCGTTTCGAGATAAAAATATTCCTTTAACCCCTAACTCCTGACCTTCCCCTCGGACCCCTCCCCTTAGTTCGGCAACCACTGAATTCGGATAATGTGCGAGGGTGTTGAAATCCAAATTTCAAGTAAATACCGGCCCACTTACGCCAGACAATTTCAAATTAAAATTTAATGACGTCATTCGTTCTGGCCACATTAATTCCCGATGAGCCATGCTCATTTTCTCCCTTTATCGCTTCACATGTCTAACTGTTAATGCTGCTCGGTAGCAGTTAAGCAAACGATACAGCCCGTAAAATTAGCTGAAAATAATCTCGCATTTCCCTTGACATTACTTGCATTAAAGTTATCCTACATGTACTTCGTTAGTTACATATAGGAACTGCGGAAATGGGCAATGCTAAAATGGTCAAATACGATCCCAGGTGCTACATCCGGTTGCTGTTCCTGGAACAGTACATGTATAAATATAAACTATCAAACTTACATGACCGTCTTTCAAGAATGGATACTATTATATTTCGAGTATCCCCTAGAACCGACGTCAATTAGCCAATGTGTGTTAAATCTTTAGCAACAATTAATTGAACTGGATTAAAAACACCCTCACCATAAAATTTATTCTCGGAGCCATGACGTCAATGCCGTGATGGTCTTTCGAGTCGTGACTACTACTGACGTTCGATAACAAAATACGATGACTAGAAGATGACATCATGGTTACGCGAATAGGAATGTGAATAATTTTATGAGTCAGACAAAACGAGATAACAAGGTGCATGTTTTGTCACAGTTTTGATCAATGTGTTTTGCAGAAGTGCAGCAGTTTCCCTTTACAAACTGACGAATTTCTCAAAATCCTCAACCTACTGAATCCTTATACATGTAGGTTCAGGTTGCACATAATCCGCCACGGGGGCTTACGAGTTGATCAATCATGATAAAAGTCAGTTTGCCAGGAACAATCAAATTTGTTCTGGCCCTACTCTTATCTAAAAAATCCGTCGCATAGACATACATGTATATGTACGCGCGTAGAGGACCATATAAATCAAGTGGAAGATAAAGGAGAATGATTTTTACGATACGAAGTTGGCACTGGTTTTATTTCTGTAATACGAAATTTCGTGAATCAAAGAATTGGGGACATTAAATACTGTAGTTCCAAAAGAACATGGCGTGGAAAAAATGAGCCAGAGAATTCATTTTCAGGATTCATCTACAAGCTACAGTATACATTACATGTACTCTGCATCAGCATAAATCCAAAATGGGTATGCACAACTCATCTACCCTGACCTAACCTAGCCCATGCCTATTGGTTATAAGTTAGGTTAGATAAGGATGGGTAAGGTCAGGTTAGAATTGACTCAGCCTACGATTCTGCAGGAACATTTGCGAATAAAATTATAGTAAATGTGTATAAATAATAATTTTCCTCGATATGTTCTTTTGGCGTAAATATCGCAATTAGTCGAAAATGGAGCTTAGGAAAAACAAAACAATTTGCAAGCTGCCCAGCCAAGGTTTACGTGCTGTTAGGAGAATCCAACTGTATAAGGGGAGTTGTGTACATGTACATGTACATGTCTATATATCCTATTACAGTATTAGGGGCCGTGCAAATATTACGTAACGCACCAAGGGGTGGGTGGGTCCTCTAGAAAGTGTTACAAACTGTTACAGAGGGTCCGTGGGTTTTCTCCTTGCGTTATGTAACATTTTTCAAGGGCCAGTATATCTCGAAAATTCTACCACAGAGAGTTGCAGCTAGACTACAGCATAACCTGACGTGCAAAATTAACCATTCTGAACTCTGCAGCTCAGATTTGAAATGGATTGGTGAAGATGCATAAACCAAAAACATTGTTATCAGTATCATTGCAGAATCAATAACAAATGGTACACTACATGTAGGTCCTTACTAATCTACAAGTTGTGTAAAAACATGTGTACAAATGTGTTACATAACACTAGTCTGCAAAGTGTTACAGGGGGTGGGTGGGTCTCTAAAAAGGGGCAAAAATTGCGTTACGTAATATATGCACGACCCCTTCCAAAATTATTTGCAATTGCGAGGGTTCGTTTCGTTTATCACGGTTTACCGGCCCTACATACACTGTTTAAAATGCGAAGAACCTTGCTTGACCATCGTCCAGCAACTTCGGACAGCGGTCAAGACTAGCGTCCTAGTTAATGAAAATTCTCAGTCACGGACAGTCAGCAGAGCGCGTTATTAAACCAACTGTTTTAACTAGACACTCGTGAATTAAAACCGATTAACGAGCCGACCTGCGGAAGGGGTGAAACCGTCAAGAAAAATCCATAGGAGCGTTCAAGCATTTCATTTATTTTGAATTCCATCCCAAATTCAACTGTTGGCCTAAGCAAGGTCGTGTATTGAACTGCTATGGCTGGAAATATGCACCGAACTGATTTGTTTAATCAGTGAACGTTTAATCGGAGTTTAGTACAGTGAGGGCATTGGAAAAACAGCCTCAAAATAGCAACAATCACCTTGCACTTGGCCTGGGATTCTTAATGGGGCGACGTTTGCCTGGAGGCGGTTCTGATCTCACAACTCAAAAGAGGGGAAGAAGAAGAAGTAGACGAAGGTTGAAGAGAGGGGATCCCTAAATTGTCGTACATGTTCACTGTACATGAAAAATATAAAATGCAACAATTGTACGAGACGCCTACAGGGCGTCCGCAAAGACTGAATTATCAGGCGAATTTCATCCTAGCACAAGTAACCTAAAAACATTGTTCCCGGAATAATGAATTTATGACTAAGCGTCCGGTTTATGTGGTACACATGTGCCCCGATTCGAAACTATTCGTAAGTAAAATTTATGGCACAGTCTGGTGACATGACACGACGCCACGTCCAGATGAGCAAGCGGATCTTCAGCACATACAGTACATGTATAAAGTTCAATCGAAAGGTCACCATAGATTGAACTCAACATGCCTAAAAATGGCCTGTTCAATCACAGCAACGGAAATGAGCAACATTGGGGCCTTTCATCTGCTGTTTGATATCCTGACGACAAGTGGTCTACGGGAGCCGTTTTGGACGTCATGTTGTCTCCTGCCGCTCCTGGAACACATATCGAACAATATAACAAGTTTTTAGACGCTAGAAGTACTTTCTCCAAAAAGTTGACACATGCTGTTCAATAAATCATAGATCCTAACATTGGTCGGCGTTTCCATTATACTAGTATAGGGTGGCAAACAAATTTCAAGTTTAGAAATTTATAGTTTTTTGGACTTTCTTAGACAAATTTTAAGGACTATTTTAGGGCTTTTGGAGACAAATTAAGGATTGTTTTAGGATATTTTCAAACATTTTTTTAGAATGCAGTATTTCAATTTTTATTCATCTTTATGTTACAAGACTTAGTGCTGTCACAGCCTGTCAAAGTGCACCTGCATTTTTCCATAGAAGATGAGGCTCAGCAACCCCTCAAATAAAATTCTGCGCCCGGCATACTACATGTACACTGTACATGTACAGAGTAGGTAGTGTTGTCAAACTGTATCTAATGCCAAGCTAAAGACTTTCAGTATTTAACTTAACACAGGCAGTCTGACAACATAAGCTAATTAACACAACGTTTCAGGACTTTTTATTTTTATTTAGTTGTTTTTGGGACTTGTTTACCACCCTGATATCACCACATTTTAGGCAGTTTTAAACATTTGGCTCGAGTCTACACCTAGTATCTTATGCAACTTTTTGCCGTTCAATAAATCCTTCTTTCATAAAGTGGTCACGATTTGCCGCAGACGCCTCAGGGCAGGGGCAAATTTCAGCCCAAAACACGTCTGAAACGACGTTTTTCGTCCAAAGTTGATCAGGACCCTTCCTTGGGTGCCCGATCCCCACGGCATGACGCACTATTCCCCACCCTTGCAGTTTTGGCGAACTTTACGAGGCTTTATCATGGTTTTATGCAACCAAATGTGCTCATCGCTGAGGAATGACCGACATGCTCAGCAGAATTCATCGTGTTACAATCACCATGAATTGGGGTGTGGACAGCTAGGAGTGGGGGGGTGGGGGTACCGGTAAGTGCCCATAACTGATGCAGTAGAGCAAACAGGACAGCGATTTCGACGCCGCCTAAAAGATGGACACCATCAGGTGGTCCTGGTGGCAAAAAACGCCGTCAACAGCTCGTGAGTTACCGTTTCCCCTCAAACTTTCAAATCCATCTTTTGTGCTACGTCCACCATGTTTCGCCCCCCAAAAACTGGCCTGGCCGAGGCGGCCAATCAGCGAGCGTCTTTCGTTTTATGACCATATATGGCGTTTTGGGCCAAGAAACAGCAATAGAGGGGTGATAAAGTTCATATCAAAACAAATCAAAGGGAGATTATCAATGAAAAATGGTACCGAATACCGCGAAATTCGATACTTACTAGAAATCTGCATTTTCTGAGTCCAGTAGCGGTTCCAAACGTCCCCAAACATGAATAAAATCTGAAAGTTTGTC
>JAQGAF010004609.1:0-13945 GCA_034687865.1 Kryphioiulus occultus
ATGTGTAAGATCCTTCGCTGCCAGCATAGAAGTAGTTAGGAGAAGCTAACTTTTATATCATTTATGTATAATTTGTGACCAATGTATATATGTATACTTTGTGGCTTGCACGCCAGGTTTACTTTATTGTGAACAATTTTCAGAATAATTTTGTTGAAAATGTCATAAAATTGGCAGGGTTTGACCAATTCACATGGTCCATGGCCATGATGGGCTCCATGCAGGTATTGATAAAATTCCCCTGGGAAATTCTACTTTGAACACAAGAAATTGGGTAATGTTGTATTTTGTATAATCGATATTTATGGAATATTTGCCATTTAACATTTTCTTCATCTGTTCTATACTGTTAACTTTTTGTAGGTGAACGATTGATGCTGTTGATAGGGATATTTAGCATAAACTATCAGCGCTGGTTAAATTTAGAACGTGTTAGGAATTCAAGATGGCGGAAGGGCATTGATGGACAGTAAATCTGCCTTTTGATTCTCGATGTAAGTGCTCGTTGTTCGTATGAAATTGCGTTATTTGTCATGTGATTGCTGGATAGCGGCTTTGAATAACTTGAATTTAGTGTTAAAAGTTATTAACGATAGTATCACGTGTACAAACGACGGAGAAGCCCACGATTGTGAGTAATAGTTATCATAACTGATACATTTACTGTATATACGGGCTCATGAAAATCATTTTAATTTCCAGTTGCTCTTTGTTAGTTTTCTCGTTTTGGAATTTATATTAGCATTTCTATATTCCTTTTTTCCTGTTTCTCGCAACATGCGAGGTCACACGTACAAACCGTCAGGGTTCATATCGTCAAGGAAAGTCAGGGAAAGTCAGGTGGAAGTCAGGGAAAACTTTAAAAAATTTGAATTTCAATTTTGTGACTGAAAAGTTTTAATTTTCAATTCATTTTTGTGAGAAACACACTATAAATTACACCTACAATTCGTTATTTCCAGTAGAGGTTTTCAAAAATTTCGCCTATGGCGTTCCATTTTAAAGAAACGGTTTAAAATCCATTGTAGAAATTTGTTTACATTGAGGGACAATTTCTTGGGTTCGTCAAGGAAACAGTTTGTCGAGGGTTCCTATGTTTTACTGCAAATTGCCGTGGTAAAGAAAAATATAGCAGGTACTGTCTGATTTTCCAAAAATTTCGCTTGCTTATATTAAATCTGTTATTTCTGGTGTAGTTTTTTTTAACAAAAAAGAGCCTGCAGTATTCTCTTGAATATTAATATTTCTAAGAATGTCTTCAAATATGCATTAGGACTACATTTTATTACAAATTTCGCCTACGGCATTCTCTTAAATGATAATTTGCAGGCGTTGCTCTCATGTTAATATTAACACTACTATATAATTTCTTTTAAAATTGTTTTTGTGGTGTAGTTTCTGTACAAATTTTGTGCACGGCGTTCTCAATTCTAAGATATACGCGGGGTCGCGGCGAATGAAAATGCGAATTTCTTCCAAAAATATTAGATGAGAATTGTGAAACATATCAGATCTTTGCATGTGAACAAATTCTAAAATATTGGATACCCTACTTGAATGGGCAAAGTGTGGAAAATAGTTATGTGATATTTTTTATTTGATAAGTCAGGGAAATTGATCAGATTTGGTCAGGGAAAGTCAGGGAGATTGAGTTGCAAATTTTGGAATGAACCCTGAAATTTTACAGTATGAAGGAAAAGTTAACCATAGCTTTTACATGTAATTGTTCCAAGGAATTTGAAAAATGAAAGTTGCAGGTATTTAAAATACTGTTGGTCCTATGCAAAAGCTTGTATCCTGTATCATAAAATAATTCCAGATGTAGGTCTAGAGGGTTCCCCAATGTTGCGATTTCAAATCGAGCCCCAATTGTGCCTTTCCCAAATGTCATACGAAGGTAAAGAAATCAAATTTTTCAAACTAATTTTTTTTCAGCGTGATACGATGTCTCCTGAGCCTGTCCAGCTGTGCAAGAAAACTTATTTTTTGATATTCGGGCTGAAATCCCCACCGGCGCAGGTTTCTACAACAAATACTTAAATTTGCCGCACAATGTTGAAGGATTGAATTGAAGGACCCCAGATTCCAGGAGTTTCTAGGAAGTAAGGGCGTCTATGTTCCTTAAGGTAAGATAAAACTTTATTTAAGTTATTAAATTTACCAGATACTCATGACACACCGAACGAAAATCTAGGTTTATAAACCAGAAAATTGCGGAAACCACGATAACGTGTTGCTGTGTGTTTCCCCAGTTGGTAATGGAATACTCGGTAATGTGTACCGTATTCCAGGAACCTGGCAACGTGTGTCGCAGTGTTGCTATTGCGTTTTTCTAATAACGCTCCCAATCAGCTCGCTATGATGAATTTCTTATGGCGCGGTGCATCCTGTAACACTGAACCGATAAGTTGTGATAACGTCAGTATTATTGACTGTGCAGGGCCTGCACTAATCTTACGATTGATTATCGTTGCATGATCTACAGCACATGAAAAGTACACTACACTGGTCTACACACCCTGTTTAAATTCGAGTTCTCCAGCAATCCATTTCAAAAACCATCAAAGCAGTCTGTTCGCCTATTTAATTACTAGTGTTACGTCACTGGTTAGTGAACACGTTTATCTGCCAGGTTTTTTTTAATTATCGCGTTTTTCTTTGATGTGCCTTGATTTCGTCGACGATGTTTCCTTTCATTATTAATTTTTCTGAAAATTTGGGTAAAATTCACTAAAAGCCATTATTAGGAATTTTTTTTAAACAAATTTGTCTATTTTAATTCTCTTTGATATTAACGATTATAAAAATATTCTTATCAAAATGCACATAATATCAATAATTTCTGACAATGTGCTACATCAAGTTTCACCTGCTGACTAAAATCCACTGCTTTTGCCAGCTTTTTTTTTAGCAAAAATAGCTTAATTAGAACGTTCACTGACTGATGAATATTAATATCACCAAACACATTTTATCCATCGCTTTTGGTTTTGTTTTCAAAAAATTTGCCAATGACCTTTCCTTTCATTATTAATTTTAGAATTTAAAAGAAAAAATCCTACTTTCTTTTCATATTAACACCGAAAAACATTTTTAAGAAAATGGACATAATTTCTGGCGTCCTTATAAAAACTTGTTCTACATGTATCTCTTCCTGTTCAGGGTAGCAAATAATACATTTGGTATTGTAAATTACATGAATTTTCATTGACTTTTTCATGGCTTCAAGAATTCTTCAATTGGAGATTTCATTTCAGAGGGAACCTTGAAGTCTTTCTGGACTCCTGGACCTTTTGTAAATTGTAATTTGTCGATAGCTGTCCAAATCATGCCGATAAATCAAATTAAAATGATTCCAAAAGTGGCATAGAATGATAACGTTATCAGCAAATCAGCGATAAGTTCACGTTGGTTTCAGGGCTCGTCCAAGAACTAAGGTCATTCGTAAACGCGGCAAGCAGCAAAGATGGCCGAAGCTATTCAGATTGCATTCTTCCACAACAACCGGCTAATCATTAAGGTTGACATGTTCAACGAGATCCTGGACAAGGTGGGCGACAGGCCTCTGTCCGTCGTCTCTGTCAATGGGCCCATAAGGACTGGCAAGTCATTCATTATGGGCTACTTCCTGCGATACCTCACCACCCCCCAAGGCCAAGACTGGTTCAACGTCAGCTTGGACCGGGAATTCCTCTGGAAGAACTCTTCGGAACGACAGACCACGGGCATCTACGCATGGTCTGAGCCCTTTCTTGTTAATAAGAATGGTAAAGAGGTTGCCGTCCTGTTGCTCGACACTCAAGGTAGACCATGCAATAGTTTAATACCGCGAAATGGCTCAGTAATTTATAGGGGAAACAGTAGTCGGGCGTTGTGGATGACGTCTCGGATGCGCTATTCCACGCGCTATTTCTCCATGTGCAACCACCCATAACAAATTGTAATAAATTCTCCATTATTTAGGAACACAATAAAGCTTACTTGGTGAAAATTCATCACTTCAACGATAATTAATAGAATTACAGCCCATTCACAATAGATAGCGATATATCGCCCACCCTGTAAATTGTGGATGACAAGATATTATGTGGAAGAAATTAACTTTATTAAACTGACAATTTCATTTTTAATCTAAATCTGGTGTTTCCTAATGAAATCTAATAATATGATAGCGTTGGCTGCGTCCGTCTTTCTGTCTGTCTGACTGCACGGACGCTCAAATTGCCGATCGCATACCAAGCATACTGTATATTGGTCCAAAGGTGAGAGTGCATTTTAGTACCGGGAATTTTCATAGTTTTTAGACTCCTCTCCACGGCTGTCCGTTTTTTCATAACCCCATGTCGTGTCCGATTTCGAAAAATGCATTGACATTGAACAAATTACATCATTTAATAATAACAGAGTGACTGGGGGGTCCAGATATTAAAAGACCCAGATCAGATTATAAATAAATATCTCATTTCAAATGCTATACGGCGAAAATGATGGATTTTAGCCCACAATTTTGTAAGATGAAATAATGATATTAATAATTAAAGGAATGCCAATGGCGAAATTTTTGAAAAATAACATGAAATACTGTATGTATTTTTTGTGTATTAATAATGATGGAAACGCTGTAGGTAACTCTTTTTATTTGAAAACTTAATTAATATAAAAAATTTCATAAATAGTCAACTACCGCTTTCATTATTTATGAACGCCGTAGGCGAATTTTTTTAAACAAAAAATTTTGCATTTTCAGTGGTCAGAATTGCCAGGATTGTTAGGAAAAATTGTTTGAAAACCTGGAAAAGTCAGGGACGTTGAAAATTTCATCACTGGGAGCCTCCTTTTCATGAGACTTTTTAAAAAATTAAAAAATCAACCCTGTATTGTTCTTGGCTGGTGCTGTTTGTGTGTTGACATAACTATTTCTTCAGGTTGTTTTGACAACAAGACCACAACCAATGAGTACTCGTTGATCTTCACTTTGAGCTGCCTGCTCTCCTCCACCCTGGTCTACAACACCAAGAGTGGCTTATCTGAAGATATTCTCCAATTGCTACAGCTGTTCATCGGCTATGCAAAGATGTCCACTGAGAAGGAGGAATCCGAGACCTTTTTCAAGCTAGTTTTTCTCATCCGTGACTGGCACTCGCCATATGACTTTGCTTTTGGTTACCATTGCGATGCCTCTTCGCCTGATTTACGTAACTTCAAGAAGGAAAACTTGGAAATGACAAAGGGCATGCCACATGAGGCTCGCTTGGTTCGCGAAGAGATCTTATCCAGCTTCACCTCTGTTGACTGCTGCCTCATGCCCTATCCAGGCAAACGATTGGTCCTTGAGGACAAGGTAATGATGTGATAACTATTATTTGTGAAGGAACAGCATATACGACATTGTTCTTTTGAGATCATGTGCAGTAATAGAAATTGTACGACCTCCAAACCATGGAGACTTTTTTTACATCAAGTATACGAAAAACGCCATGGCTTGAATTCTTTACGATAATGATTGAGATCATGCATTTCAATTTGCAGGATTATGAGGTTTCTTGTTTGTCATTGTCAAATCACCACAATCCAACCAAACAACGTCACTGTCGCAAACTTCCAAAAGCGATTTAGGCATTATCATGATATCTAGCACTTCCTCCGTTGTCATCCCATGTCTTGATCGAAAAATAAACTCGAGTATCGTTTCTTTCCCAGGTTGACCAACTAGATGCAGATTTTCGGCGGGTGATCATTGACCTCTTGCCCCGGCTCTTGCACAGTGAGGAGTTAATCATGAAGCAGCTGGGGGGCAAAGAGGTGACTGGCAACGACCTGAAGAGCTTTGTCGACGAATGGGCCGAGTTGTTTGCCAGCACGGAGATCCCGCCTGTTCACAACGTGGTGGAGTCGGCGGCTGAAGTTCAGAACCACAACGCTGCATCCATCGCCCTTAAGTTCTACAATGAGGCGATGCAAGCACGGAAGCCCGATGTCAGCCTCGAGCAGTTGCACCGCAAGAAGTGCGGGGAAGCCGTTAACAAGTTCGATAGCACAAAGCGCATCACCAACCACAATATCCAAAATAAATTTCGGAAGAGCCTAAAGGATGACATCGAGAAGGCCTACAAGATGTATATCAAGATCAACAGTGCTCAGGAGGAAGTTAAGATCCATAATGAAGCAACCAATGCCCTTAAGTTTTACGTGGGTAAGACGGAGACAATGAGATCGTATGACCAAGGGATGCCTAAGGCAGACCTCGATAAGCTGCACAAGGACATGAGTCAAAAGGCCCTGGACTTGTTCTGTCGTGTGAAAACTAGCACCAACGCTATGTTCCACGAAGCACACTACCAGAATCTGGAAGCAGACATCAACAGGGCCTTCCAATGGCTGGACGACATGAACCAGAATAAGCTCAACTTTCAGAAGTTGAAGAAAGATTGGGAACAGGACTGGACACTGCAACGGCAACTGCTGCAGTCAGAGATGCATAAGAGGGAACAGGAGTGGACACAGCTGCATAAGGTACGGGAACAGGAGTGGGAAAAGCAACGAAAACTGCTGCAGTCGGAGATGGAAAAGCGGGAACAGAAACAGAAAAATCTGCGGGTGGAGATGGAGGACCTAATTAAGATCCGGAATGCAGCCTTCAAGTGCTACGATGATGGGATGAAGGCTGTGCATGTGAGTGACCAAGGTATGTCATCCTCTGAGCTCTTGCAGCTGCACAACCGAAAGTCCCAAGAGGCCTTGGACATGTTCCGCTGCGTGAAATCCGGCACCGACGCTACATTCCACGAAGCACACTACCAGAGTCTGGAAGCAGACATTAACAGGACCTTTCAATTGTACGTGGACATGAATCAGACTAAACTCCTCTTTCAGACATTGAAGGAAAATTCAGAGCAGGAACGGAAACAGCTGCGGGCAGAGATGGATGAGCAAGTCAAGATCCAGAGTGCTGCCACTGAAGCCTTCAAGTTCTACGAGGATGGGATGAAGGCTGGGAATATGATTGACCAGGGCATGTCACCGTCTGAACTCCACCACCTGCACAACTGCAAGTACCAAAAGGCCCTGGACATGTTCTCCTGTGTGAAATCCAGCACCAACGCTAAGTTCCACGATGTTCACTACCAGAATCTGGAAGCCGACATCAACAGGTCCTTCCACTGGTACCTAGACATGAACCTTCTCTTGCAGAAGTATAAGACCGATTTGGAACAAGTGAGGAAACAGCTGCGGGCTGAAATGGATCAGCAAATTGTGATGTGGAATGCAGCCTTCAAGTTCTACGAGGATGGGATGAAGGCTGTGCATGTGGCTGACCAAGGTATGTCACCCTCTGAACTCCAGCAGCTGCACAACCGAAAGTACCAAGAGGCCCTGGACATATTCCGCCGCATGAAATCCATCACCGGAACTACATTCCACGAGGCACACTACCAGAGTCTGGAAGCAGACATTAACAGGACCTTCCAATGGTACATAGACATGAACCAGAATAAGCTCCTCTTCCAGAAATACAAGGCCGAGTCGGAACAGGAGCGGAAACAGCTGCGGGCGGAAATGCAGGAGGAAATCGAGACCAGGAAGGCAGCCTACAATGCCTACAAGTTCTACGCGGATGGGATGATGGCTGTGGATGTTAGTGGCCAAGGCATGTCAACCTCTAAACTCATGGAGCTGCACAAGCTCAAGTACAAAGATGCCATGGACAAGTTTTGTGGCATGAGATGCACTGCTAACCAAGAGCTCCAGGAGACCTTACGTCAGAGCCTGGAAGCTGACATTGAAAAGGCCTTCGAAATATATACCCAGATCAACGACTCCCGGATGTCCAACGTGTACTCACAGCGGAAGCAACTGCGACAAATAGCCGAGATGGACGAACGGATCAGAGAACTTGAGCGCGAGGCCCGTGAGCATCCCAAAGTCATCCCTTAGTGCAGTGGTGAAATTATGTAAACCAGGGTTAAATTCTCCAGTGTTCAAATAAATCCGCCATCCAGAATTTCCCCATGAGATGCGAGGTTGATCATACTAAAAATTAAACCGGTAACTTCATTAATAAAATGACTTTGCGTGACTAAATATGGCGTGCAAAGGGGTGCCACATCTTAAAGTGTCCGGGCGGACACTTTTGGCGTTATTTCTACATGTCAGCGACATGTTAACACTGACCAGCGGATTATTTTATATTAGGGCTAATGTATTTAGCTTGTAAAATTCATTTATTTCCTAAAAATCGGCTACGATATAGTCCGGGCACTTTAAGGTAGACCTGGAATAAAATGCGAGAAAAAAGTGTCCCGGCCGGACACTTTAAGGCGCGACACCAGCCCTCTATTGATGTGCGATAACAACAAATGGGAAGCAAACTAGTCACTTCAGTTCAGGTAAATTCAACTTAGTACCCTACAGCCGCGTTCTGAGGTTATTTAACGCTAGTTCGACCCCTACTCGAGTATTGATGCCCAAGCCCAGTTTGGAACCCTTACAGGGTGGGTCAGGTGCAAGACATCGAAATGGTGCAGCGTAGAGCTGCTAGATTTGTCTTTGGTGATTACCAGCGAGACGAGAGTGTTACCCGAATGATTCAGGGTCTTTAATGGGATACCCTGCGTTGAAGGATGGCCAACTTTGTTCGATTCAACCAATCATTGGCCAACCCGAATTCAATTTTGTTGAAAACAGAAAGTTGATCGATACAAATTGACTCGTAAGGACGCAGCTTACATGTGCTTAATATCAGTAAGTAAATATCTTTTGGTAGGGTTCAGTTTATTTGGCAGGTACCACCGACCGTTTTAAAGTGTACATTTTTGGAAGAGAAGTCCAACGTCTGATAGCATGCAGAAAATATGACCAATATAGTATGGATACTATGGGGCTTAAAATCAAGATGAAGCCTCAAGGGAACGATAAAAGGAACATATAGGAGGTAAAACCAAATTGCGTTTGGTCATTTTTTTTAAAAATTGGGTTAAACGCGCCATCTACCAATATACAGTGTACCACTGGTGTATGCAATACTGTCGTCTTCAGGGACTCTGCCGGACTTCAAAGAACTTCAGCTTGACTTCACTGACTGCAGCCACTGAAGTCGGTGAAGTCAGACATCTTGAATTCTGGCAAAATCCCTGAAGGCTCTGCCTTTGCACGAGACTGGCACGAGACTTCACTTTGACTTCAAAAACTATTTGGTCGACGGTGACTTCTGTGGGTCTTTAGTATTAGTTGAAACAACATGCACATTTACACCTGAGATCACATGTTAACCCCTTGGTTGAAAGCCACCATTATTGATCTAATTTATATTTGTTTTACTCAATCGAATATTTTCAGTCGGTGGTTACATCTTACATCACTTGGTTGGTGACAGGATGTCTGTAAATCCAAATGTTTCGTGGCATATTGAGATTTCCGAATCCGGTCACGCCAAAATCAGTAAGTTACAGTTACCATATTCTTGTTTTACTTTCTTTTTTAAAAGTCGTGATGCTAATAATGGTTTGTAGTTCCAGAATGGCTACCAGCAGTCAGATGAATGGGAGATGATCAAGTCATGACCATTAAGAAGTTGATTGGAAGGACCACACATATTATCAAAAAAATCCAATCTGGAAACCTGTAAAAGGCGAGCTTTAAATGATTTTATTGAAATATTTTTTGCCAAAGATCAATTTAAAATCCCGCACCATACGTCTTGTATTTGTGCATGCAGTGTATGCCCTTAGTGACTTTCATAAATTCTGGTGTCCTGTCCTTATGACTTTGTTGATATTTTCTAAAAAAAAAGGTGTAATTGCAATCCAATGTTTCGTATGTGTTCGATACATTGGTTTATATTTTGCTACTGGTTTTGGAAATTTGCCATGGCTAATTTTATGGTCTGTTTTATTGATATTTGACATATGATTGGGGTACATATGAATTCTAGTTTCAATTTTAATTTATATTCGAGCAACATTATTGTCATATAACCGTTCTTGATGCTTGGCATGCCTGAAGCTCTTAACGATTCAATAATTGCACAGCATTGTTGAAGTACGTATTAAATATCATCAATGAGGAGCATGACAACTGTCAGCATGGAAGTTGAGATGAAGGGTTCCTGGACACAGCACAAAAACCTGATTTATGTGACATTTTCAACATGTTTGATCAAAATTGTCTTTGGATGCAACTTGGGATACACCTTACCAGCACTGGTCAACCTGAACGTCCCCCCAAACCCCTTCCACCTGACCACTGAACAACAGTCCTGGATCGGGAGAGTGATGGTGTTGGGATGCCGTTGCGGTCTTCCCATCACCGGCATCGTCGCTGACAAGGTTACTGGATTACATCTTAAAAATGGCTAAGGAGACCTTGTTTCGTACATTTTCAAAACATTGATTGACATTTTGCTACTGGTTCTTGATCTTCGGAAACGACTTGGGGTAACGACTATAATTGAATATTATTTTTAATAATGGTACAGGTCTGTTTTAATTTATTTGAGCAACTGCAATATGTAATAATACAGCCGCAACACAATTCACAAAACTAATGTAATTATTTACACCCAATTCACCGGTTTGGTGGATTTTTGTGGCTGTAGCCTTTAATATGTCAAACAAGCATTTTGTCAATTTTTGTTAGCAGACAATTAATGCATTTTTATTACTTAGGCCCCGTTAAAAATGTTTGTGATTACAAATGCACTGTTTGTACTTTGAATCAACTATAAAGAAATGCATGATAGTATGGCTTCTTGAACCCTCTCAACTTTACACACTAACCTATCTGTCCAGCGATAATGGGCACTTTTGCCATAATGGGCCTTGACTCTTGTACTTCTAAAAAACAGTGTAATTAAAATTCATTGTTTCTCATATTTTCGAAACATTGTTTGGTATTTTGCTACTGGCCCTGGATATTTGTCATGATAAGCTTATCAATTAATTGGCTAATTTAAATGATTATCTACTTTTTAATTGATACCCATTAATTTTGAATATTTATCAGAACGAATGAATGCCATGCTGTTCTGGTCCCTGGATTTTTATTATTTAATGCTCTATTTTAATAATGGTACGTTCTTGTTTCTGTTCTAATTTCTATTTGAGCAATATTTTCTAGCTCATTGACACAGGTTTCTAGATGAATCTTTAAAAAATATAACTTACCAGTTATTCAGCAGTATGTACTTTATACACGTTTGAGGGAAATATTGTCTACATTTGCTGATAATTTTTGCATTCGCAATTTACTTAATTCCGATTTCAATTACAATTTCCACAATTCCATTAAATCAAGAATAGTGAGAACTGTTTACAGCTCTTTATGTAACCAATATACCAAATACAAACAAATATTCATAAGAGTAATAAGCTTAATTTCCACAAGTGGATAACTATGGTGTCATGCTCATATGCAGCCTACAGGAGCAACCATTTTCTTCAACTGGTAATTACTTGCTTTTCTCGTCACTTTTCATCAGGAAACGTTTTTTATTCCACTGTAATTCATTTTTATCACATTTCGGCAATTTATTTTGCTACTATATATGGCTAAGGCCAAAATGGTCCTTTCGATAGTTCTGTTTAAGTGTTGACTAACCTTGATTGTTTAATCATTCAAATTATTTTCTATTGGCAGATAACATCTATTATTCATTGGCTGGATTACGTTTATTCGTCTTATACTAACCGTTAGAGCAATTACAGTATGCAGTGTGCATATTGTAAGTCAACCAGATAGGAAAACCTAACAATAACAATGTTGTTGTCTTCCAAACTTAACTATGTTCTGCATCTCTTTATTGATTTGTTATCACAGTATTGTTCATCATTTGGGGGCACTTCCTGCCCCAATGTTTTTTTGGGATAGACCATGGAGACCTGGGTCCTTATATAGATTTCGTGGAACTGTGCTTTGCATATTCAGTCATTCAAATACAACCCTTGTATTTTATTTCATAATATTTTCTTTATTTAATTTTTACTATTTTATTTGAATGTTTCTACCTAGACCTGAATGTTTTATTCACATGTTGATAGAGACACCTTAAGAAGCCTCTGGGGAGGATAAACGTCGTCTTTTAAAAACAAATATTGACTGAGAATCTCTTATGGTTCATAAGTACCTGTCACTTGTTTTCCTTGCCTTCGAAGGTCAAGATGGAGGCTCAATGGACATTCAACTATTGTCATCATCTTAGAGGTTCGTTTTTCATATATTCAAATTATTTCTGATATATCTTCCCAAAGTGCTTCTCAAGAATGCTAACAACAGTTTCTAGTTTCAGAACAGTTGGCATTGACAATTATTAGACATGTACAGTGAATACTGCGGATCGATCGTGCTTTGCAAAGTATCGGAACAAATCCAAACTAGTGGACTTGTAACGGTAAGCTTCACATGTTTTTTGTCGTTATTTCCAAACTGATGTTAAAGATCCAAATGCTTTGATACATTTTCTAATTTGGTCCAAGTATAAATGTATTTGTACACATTCATTTGGAAGCATATATTGGTGTTTTGCTGTTGGCCTTGGAGCTTGTCATTGCGAATTTGGTAAGCTGGTAATATGCTTTGAATTATTACATGAAAATTAATTGATGCCTTTTATTTTTAGCAATGAAAGAAATAATGAATATCATGCTTCAATTGTATACTGTATGGAATTGTAATATTGTATTCTTTAGTTTCTGTTTTAATTTCTGCTTGAGCAACAATATGTACTCGCTAGTTAGCACAGTGTTCCAGATTATTATTTATATAGCTGCAGCTCTAAAAATTTGGTAAGGACATCTTAACTGTGGTTCAGGATCTTGGGAAGTAGGACCGGGATTACATTGGACCAAGTAGGCACTTGCCAAGTACCCGGGGAGTTAGGGGGAGTATGTTGTTGGTGCGAATGGGAATGGGCCACAAAATTCTCCTCTGGATTACATCTTTGGATGACCATAATTCCGGCAGCGTGGTTTTCACATTCACCAACAACCAAATGTATTTTCGGTATGCTTGATGCCATCATGTTTGCTGGGCTGAGCCAGTACTTGTAAGCATGCACATGTACTTGCCAGTGACAGTATTTTAATTAATCCATGTAACTGGCGTGTGGCGTTATGGTGAAAATTCGAATTCGTGCACGTGCCAATTTACGATTTTGTTTGTTCACGTGCTCTAAATGGAACAGCTTGATAGGCCTTAAAAGGCCAAAATTTGAAGGGTGGTCAATTAAAAGTATGTTTTTACGTTTCAACTGGCTTTCAACAGAAAGTTGATCGACAAAAATTGACTCGTGAGAATGCAGCTTAATTAAGACGTACGGCCATTTTTTTCGCTAGGGGGCTTGATTTTTTTGACGATAGTCAGCGCCATTGCCTTAGGACGGGAAGAGAGCTAGTTTATATACAGGGTGTTCTGTTTAGTCAGTGGCCAACGAATCACGGGGCCCAACGAAATAAAATTATATCTTTAATACAGTAAGAGTTACAATGATAGTTCTTGAAGGAACTTAGAGTCGACCACGGGCTATCCCGAAACAGTGTTTTCCGTGACCTTGAATGTCCCGTTCAGGTCGTGTTTTTTTTGCACAATTCTAGCTTCCTGTTACTTGTTCAGGAAATTTTGAAACCAGTTTAATTAAGACTAATTAGGCATCGCTCTAGGATTCTATCTGCAGCGTTTACTGGCATATTTGAAAAAAACAACACGGAACGGACACATATATGACCTTGAACGGGACATTCAAGGTAACATAGAAGATTGTTTCTGGATAACCCGTGGCCGACTCTAACTGTTAACTTCAAGAACTATCATTGTATCGCTTAGTGTATTAAAGATATAATTTTATTTCGTTGGGCACTGACAAAACAGAACACAATGTATAACAAGCAATAAATTAACCATTCTTTACACTAGGATGGTCAGGGAAATTTGCTTAAACATCTTAAAAAGTCAG
>JAQGAF010004610.1:0-13945 GCA_034687865.1 Kryphioiulus occultus
TGCCGAATTTGGTTGCAGGCTTAAGATTTAAGCCTGATCCGAAAAATGTTTTTCTGATTTTGTTTCAGAATTTTTTATTTGGCGGCCATCCCACACTCCACAGGGCACCCACATCCCCACTCTCAAAGCATTTGAAAATCAGATATGCCCGTTGATGGGCTTGGCTTTGTATAGTTGAGCAGTGAACATTAAATTTTAGAGTTCTCAAAATGAACCCCACGATCCTTCTGCTGAGTGACCTCACTTAGCACAGGTGGTGTACATTCTTGGGACTCACATGCATTCGGAAACACTTTTCGGCTGAAAGGTAAAGTTGCCAGTTTGGCCCATTCAACTGTGCTATCTGAGGCATTCTGTAGTACCTGTCGATATTCCGGAAGGTCTGATCTATTCAACTGTGCTATCTGAGGCATTCTGTAGTACCTGTCGATATTCCGGAAGGTCTGATCTATTTAATAGCTTGTTATCGTCTGCATATGCTTAGAGATGGATACACCCCACTGGGTTTAGAAGCTCGTCAATATAGATGATAAAATTAACTGGGCCCCAAACACTTCTCTGAGGGAGACCACTGCTCACCAGAGCCCTACCCGATAGTGCCTGCCCCATATGAACTGCCTGGGTTCTATCTGTCTGAAATTAGATAATCCAAGACAACAGTGGGTCATGGAGACCCATCTTTTCCTGCTTACAAATGAGCTTGGTGTTAGAAACCCTGTGTAAAGCTTTCGCAAAATCTAAATAAATAACATCTATGCTTAATCCTTTATCTGATAATGTTGAAAGGTAGTCAAGGCAATGCAGTAGCTGGGTGGATGCCTTTCTCCCCTTTAAAAAACGATACTGGTTAGGTGAAACAGGAATTTATGTCAGAAGACTGTCCACCACGAGACTCTCTAGAATACAGGTGAGGGAGATTGGGTGATAATGTTCTGGATTGCATGGATCCCCCTTTTTGAATACAGGGATTATGATAGTCTCTCCACATCTTAGGGACTGATCCCCCTTGAAGGGATCTTTTAAAAATCTTACATAGTGGGCACACTATAGGTGAGGCACACAATGAATAGACACAGGCTGGAATGCCATCTGGACTGGCCCCACCAGAGGAGTTAAGTAATTTCAATTTCATGAAAACCTCATCCTCTGTAAAAGAAATGCCCTGATGGGTCATCAAATAAGATGACAAAGGGTTGAATTCAGGTATGTTTCCATCGTGCAATATAAAAGATTTTTGAAACACATCATTGAATAAATTAGCTTTTGATTGATCACCCTGGACTGCAAATCCAGAAGTCCTTCAGCAGAGGTACAGCCTGAAAGCTTTTAATCAAAGAATTTGAAGTAATTATTTACTTCTCTACAGCCCTCACAGCATCCATAACAGCTGACTTATATAAGCGAGAAGCAGATCTGAAATCATTGAGGGTTTGTTGACTTGGGCTAGATTTATTTCGAAGGACTCTTCTGCAGTCAGTGGAGTAAGACAGTTTCCTCCTCTCCCTAAAAAGGGGAACACACTTCACAATCATTTCATGCATACACTGATGGAACATCCTCCACATATCCTCTGAGAAATTAGTCTGCCAATAGAACATCCTAATCAAGTGACGACAGTAGCTGCAAAGCCAAATAAATGTTATTTTTTGAATTTCTAACGCACACTACAAGGCACTGAAGATGCAGAACAGTGAATTCGAAATTGGATGGGTTTATGCAGAGGGAAATCACTGGAAGATAATGGAGCCTGTGAAAGTATTTCTGTGATTATCGTAGGGGAGTCGCAAAAAGCAAGTCCAGGTAGTGGATGGAAATGATGGAAATGGCATGAGTTGGTGTTGACCAATGCTGGCCATAAACTGGGTAAAATCCCCTTCATTTCTAGTTGATGCACTGAACGTAACCCAATCGATGGAGGGTTTGTTAAAGTCCCCCATAATGATTATGGGATATGGCACTCTCATACACTCCTATTTCAGTGTTCAATTGTGAATGTGCCTCAGTGTCAGATGCCGCACATGGTGGGTGTTAAACCACCAATAAACGCACCTGGAAGCCAGGTAAAACAAGTCAACTGCGATGATCTGTGATGACCTAAAAGCACCTATTAGGATAAATCTAGAAGTTGAGATGCTGGATTTCACAAAAAGGCAAACTCCACCACTTTGCCGGTTCAGTCATTTCGATGAATGGTATAACCCAATGGGGTAACCACAGCATCCAGGATAAAGGGGTGAAGCCAAGTTTCAGCAATTCCAAGGCAATCGAGAGTTGTCTGGCCCAAGTAATCAAATAGAAGAGGGATTTTATTAACAATACTTCTAAGGTTTATGAAGCCACACTTTAGGTCTGAAAGATCAGAAGGATTACTCAAAATGTCAGGGATCCTGCAGAGGCACCTGGGTAGTTGTAACAGGAGAGAGGGGAGAGGTAGACCCAGGATTTGGGCCAGAGAACAATCGAATGTATTTATTCTTAGGCCAAAAAGCTCCAGAGAGGACAGTGTCGGAGTGACTATTGTTTATTCCTAGAAATACTGATGAAGGAGTGGGATTCTTTTTTGAAGTAAGGTTAAAACATTCAAGAACAGTAATTCCTTGGGATACCACAAAGAACTTAACCCTTGCACCATTATCTTGCAGGGTATCGGCCACCAGATTTCCAAATTATATTCTTGAAAAGGGGGCTTTCCCATGAAGAGAGTTGTAACTCATTCAATTCAATTCAATTCAACTCAGTATCCTACTGTCAGTAATTTAATACCGTGTGGTGGGGGGTAGTCCATCAACCCAAATTAATATTCGGTGGGTACCACCAAGACATCATTGTCAAATTGAATTTCTTGAAGCTTAAGGCTATCCTTTGGAGAAAATTCCAACGTCGAATGGCATTCAGAAAGTAAAACCCATAGTAAAAATCCGTATGGGCATGCAATTCCATAAGCGGAGTATCAGCGGTGATACTTTCTTGTACATCAAGCATTAAATGTCTGGAATATTACTATTAATTTAGAAAAAAAAAACTAAATTTTGATTGTGAATATTACCAAAGTGATTGTTATTTTACTATGGTTTTTTGATGTGAATTTTAGGCTCTAATGGAGATGTGGTGTTCCCTTCATGTAAAACAAGGAACGTCATTGAAGGATGTTGAGCAAGAAGTGCTGAAGCTTGGATCATTGGCTACTAAAAGCGCTCATCTATATCTTTTAGTCGATGTATTATACAAACAGGTATTTTAATAACACAGAATGTGTTCATGACGTTTTTAATGGTTTGATGGTTATGTATATTGATTAAATTTCATTGCTTATTTCAGTATGGACGATGTCTTCTTCCCTTGTATTTAAACCTCTATGTTCATGCTTTAACAATCGACTTCAATAACCTTGAATATGCCCGACAAGTTGATTGCCGGGTAGCTGTTGCTGAATTGGAGACCCATATGTCGGCAATCTATACAAAACTAGCATCGCTTTTAGGTAAGTGTGAATATTTGGGCAGTCATTGAAAAAGTCAAAGAATAATTCACTTCTCATACTGGTCATGTAGTTTCAAATTCAAACTACTCGTCAAGTAATGTTGGACTAATCAGTTTCATTTTGTTGGTATGTGTCACCACAACCAGTGAGCTGGGAATTTCCATAATTTGTGTTTTCTCATATTTGCAAAACTGGGTTGGACGTTTTGCATGTTTTGTCAATTTTGGCATATATGAACAGAAAATTCCTGTATGAGCCACTTCTACTCAAGTTATGATAAAATGCATTTAGGCTGTCAGGGCCACCATGTGGTTAGGGGTGGCACTGAGGCACGCCGTTGGCACGCTATGCAAATGGCATGTTGGGCAGACATTACTAAACGGGAAGAGTTGTCACCTGTGACCTTGCTGGAATGTGGTTGCCCCAAACTGAGTCTAGCTGGGTGAACCAGGGTGAGCCAGTGAGTCACCCCTAACCATATGGTGACCCTGACAAGACTTAGTTGAATATGTCACTCCATTGTAAAGAAACAACACATTGAACTTGTTAAGGTAAGAAGTAATACACCGATTTTAAATTCGAATTTTGCCTAATTGAAATGTTGCAGAAAAAGTGTCATTTCCAACAATTCCTGGCTAATTGAAGTAATTAAAAAACTTTAACATGGTTCAATTTGCTGTTTACCACTTTCCTAGAAATAAATATAATTTGGAGGTGGATATTATGGAGGTTATGAAAAAGTGTTGGAAACTTGTACAGTCAGGGAATTTATTTTAAAAAAGTCGTGCAAACCCTAAGTTATGCCAGACTTAAATTTACTATCTGTCATAGTTCAATCACATTGTGATAACTAGCATGTACACTCATGTATGTAGGGTATTTGCAACGGCTGTTTTCAACTTCAGAAATAACAGGTCACCATTTCCCCATCAAAAGGGGCAATAACATTTGTCTTTAACATACCCTGATACTGAAGACACACTGAACTAAAATCTAGTTTTAGAAACTAGGTATTGACTGTGTTTTCCACTTGGTAATGGAAACCATATTACATATGCATTATTCGTATATGTAGGCGTCGCCCTCTACAAAACCCCTGTTTATGGGGAATGTATTACGAAGTTTTTACAATGAAGATAAGTTTATGATACACACTTAAGACTTCAGAAATTATCTGCTCCTAATTCACAAAATCACAGAAGACGCGCTTTGATACACAAAATAATTCATAAATCGATGAAAAGAAGTCGAAAAACAAGTGGTCTCATGTTTCTAAAGTGACGTATAAGCGGGGTTAACTCTGTAATTCATTTCAGCCCATATCCATACATAGCCAAGAAAATTATGCTTAAATTGTATCTGTAAAATGTATTTTGATCTCTTTCAGCTTCTGAGGAAGACCAGGGTTTAGCGCGGGAATGCGAACTCACTGCCTTTTCACTGGAGCCAACCATCGAACGTTTGACTAAACTGCGAACGTACGCCTCAGCATATCCAGTAAAATGGAGCTACCATCATGTTGTGCGGCTTGTGCCTTGTTCAGGAGAATGTCACTGCTCTGAAAAGGGATTATGCAGGCGAGATCCGGCTGTGCCTCCGTGGTTTATGACTCACGTTCCAAGCGGAATTCTAGATTCGAATTTGATGGGCGTGTCGAAGCAACTGTTGCAGGACTTATGCATCTTAGTAGAAGGACCTCGTTGTCGATGGCTGACCTGGAATATGCCCTGGAAGAATTTGCACGAAATATGCATGCACTACCTCACCACTGCACGCGAATTTAGAGCATGTACAGATGATCGAAGAGTTGGAATTGAAGCAAGACTGAAACGCCTGGGACCTTTTGATTGTTCTACTATTCCAGTGTATAGAAAAGGAAATGATTCTTCGATGGATTTGCAAGACTGCATCTTAGACCAGAATGAAAGAAAGTCTGCAACAGAAAACTGTAATGAAATTGGCACCAGCACAGTTCAGGATGAAATACAAATCAATGTTTCTGGCACCAGTGAAATGAAATCTGAGGCATCAGAAATTAAGAAAACTGTTCTTCACAACAACAACGATACACCAGAAATTTGTGGTTCTCGGGTTCCATGGGCAAACAATGCTGTTTGCAATACAGATCTCATGCCAGATAAAAAACACACTGAAAGAGTCCATGTGTCGGCAAGTTTCAAACAGGAGATTCTTGCGCCGCTGGATTCTTGCCATTCTGGATATACTGTAGACAAAATTGAATTGACTTTACCGCCAGGGACCGTCCAGCAGAAGCTCCAGTTGCAAGTAAATGGTGACAGACGAGATGCCCAGACGATGCAAATGACGCATAACAAGCAGCATAATGGATCATCTTTAGTCAAGGAGCCTGTCGTTCAAACCCCAGCATATTTGAATACAATAAAGGGATGCAATGCTTTGTCTGAGTCTGGGACTTCTTTACTTAGTGTACAGTGTGGCCAACATGAGTTATCACCATCATCAATGCCACATGCGCTTAACTGTAATTCGCCTACAGTTTCTCCATCAACTAATGCAACTTTTAAATCATTACACTGTCGGCAATTTAACGAAGAATTTTTCATGGGCACAATCCCGGAATCTTTGAATCCATTTGAAAACGATGCGCTGCCAATAACAGCACACACAGTGAATTCGGTGAATCTTGAGTTGAACAGTGCACCACAGTCTAGCATCGAAGCTGTCAGTGCTAAGCAAATGTGTATGGAGTCCTTGCGTTCGCTGTTGAATCCAAATAGTCTTCAATCGCCCAATGCTCCGTTGTCAGTGGAGCAACCACCACTGGTTGACAGACTTTCTTCAGTGATGCCTTCAACTCGTGAATGCTTAGTGGCAGAGACTCTTGATGACAGGATCAAAGACCCAACAAATGAACCAAAGAAGGGAGCTTTACATCAATCAATCAATTTGGAAAGTTTAATTGCTGAGACTTTACTTTATTCCCCGAGATCATCGTATGAAACATTGCTGACTTGTGAAACACCTCCCTCCGCATCAGAACATGTCTTGCATCCCTCACCTATTCCATCTGTAGCTTCAAGCTCAGCGCATACTGAATACACAAACGTGACGACGACAACTACTGGAGGTCTGTCGGTACCTGTGATGCATCAATGCAGTGCATCTTTAATGGATCATCTATATGGAAAGAACATGTTACAGCCAATTTTTGTTGAACATGCTCCAGTCACCAATCCTACGGTCAGCATGGTAATGCAAGAGACTTCTGCCCTTTCTTCTACTCCAATTTACACCACAACTTTATCAGGCGTGTCTCAGAATAACTCAACAGCAACACCTTCACCTGCAAAGTCTCACAACGGGATTGGGAATGCAAAAATGACAAAGCAGCCCAATGGTATGAATAGCCATGAAGTTAACATCAACCAGCAACCCGGGAACATAAACATTGGAAGTCAAAATGTTACTTCGTGTCCTGAGACAAGAGTAATGGTCTCCAAAACGGACTTTGTGTTTCCCACCGAAGTAAATCACAATTATCAATCTATTGGTGATTTTTCACAAGTTGTTTCGGAATGTATGATGCCGGCCGGAACTAACACCCATACACCAATTCTTCATGCTTCTGTTCAGCAGTATGTCAATGCTGCTCAAACACAAGGAATTTCGCGAACAAATCTTTTGGGCATTTCAGCACTGGGTAGTGTAGCGCCACAGTCAAATTCGGTACAAGCTAAACCAAAGATAAATTCTGGTCGGCCTGAACATATGGATCAAGTAGTATTGCAGCTACAACCAAGAACATCCTCGACTTTGCTGCAACAACCAGGCCAAACTTATATTATGCAGCCCAAATTGAACCACAACAGGAAAACTTTACAACTCGCTCCGTTGGATTTGATGCCCGTGTATCACGTTACCAAGGCAGCCACCACAAACCTGAATGCGTGCAGTGTCAGACCATTGGAGGGCCAACAGACTCAGTTAGCTCAAAACATGGTCTTGGAAAAACCTTGTGCTCCAAATCTGCTGCAACCTATAAACCAAAGTCTGTCACAAAGCTCTACCGTAGTGACATTGCCAGTTGCACGAGTACAGTGTCCTCCAACCAGGACCCTCCAACAGTCTGGGATGCTCTTACACTCGTCTAGGCCACAAGTTTCGTGCAATTCAAAACCTGCCAACCCTGCAATCGGCACTTTACAACGACAGACACCTGGAGTAAATCTGCCTAGAGGGTTGGAAACCCCGCCAAGTAAATCATCCCAAAATGCCACCATGCCAAAACAGAGTGGCTCTTGTTTACAGAAAAATGCCAGCCAAAGTCTTTCTCAAACATCTGGCTCTGGAACTTCAGTCCCCCGAGCATCTTACACACCACTACACTCCAGTGGTACCATGTCCAGTCAGCAGGAATCTAACAGTCTGACATTGCCACTTAAAAGCAAGCTTCAGATGTTTGTCACACCAAGTCGATTGCAAACACGCAGACCCTTTAACAAGCCAAAGACTGATGGCAAGCCGAGATGGACCACGAGCTACAGCCCTCATGGCAAGATGGTTCACCACAAAAATGGCCAAGAAAAGGATGCATCCGTACTTCGTACAACAGAAAATGCAAATGTTTCCAAGCTTAATTTAACTGCCAAAGTCGCCAGTACGTCATCAACAATGAGCAACCCCATTGCAGGTGTACAGCGGACCCTCGTTAAAATGGGCAATGCAGCTGTCAGTTGCACCAGTTTGACAAAGCCCACCTCGTCTTCAAGCTTACTAAACAGCTTGTGTAGATCAGCTTGCGCAACTTCTAGTAGTGTTGAGGTTGGGGTGAGTGCCACGAACTTTTCGGAGATAAACGCAGTTCCTGTTGCTGTGCTCGTCTCTCCAGAAGTTGCAAACAGTTTGTGCGCCCGTGTGATGTCAACTGGCATAGAGCGAACAACAATAAGGCCACCGAACATAGCAAACAGCACTGGAATCAGCAAGGTTTCAGTTGCCATGGTCATGCCACCAGAGATGACAAGTGGCTCTGGCATTAGTGGGGCTTCATCTTCTGAAAATCGGGCAGTAATCTTAACGCCAGCATTAACAACTGATGCAAGCAGTAGTACTGTTTCTACAGTGCAGGCTCCTTCTAACACAGAGAGTTCCAGTACTAGCGCAGGGCCAGCCATGATCAACTACAAAGCAGTTGAAGCTCCATGTGTGGCGAGCAATTCTAGTATCATTAAAACCCAGATTCCAAATTACAAAAGCTCCATTACCGGTGCAAAGACATCACCTATGATAGCAAATTTCCAATCAAAAATGAACTCCAACATGGACCCGGGATTGGGGCAAACGCAACCTTCATCGGTGCAAAGCAAATTCTGTACTGGCGCTGCACCTGTGGCACCAACAATTGTATTAAGTGGCAAGGTTGGTCAATCTAGCTCTATCGGATCAACGACTACAGCAACAACCGCTATTACCAGCAGACCACCTAATGCGGCCACCTACACCAGTGGCAGTTTGCTCTCTGCAGCCTTATCATCTCAACCCACTGTTGTACTAAATAAACTGGGCTTACAAAACAGAAACATTCCGGTTGTGAAGAAGTGTATTTCACCAGCCATTTTAAATCGGACTTTAAACAGAGCGATACCCGTCCCAGGAAAAATGTCATCTGATTCGCAATTTCTGTCTCAGTCACAGAGGTGCTCATTAGGCCAGTCCTCCACTCAAGAGGTTTCCAGAAGAAAAGACTTGGCGCCCATTCGGCTGTTGCCCAAGGACAATACCTCGCTGCATTCTTCAGACGTTTATACATCAGCTAATGTGAAATATCGGCCAAAGGTAAATGCGTTGCTTTCATTGACAAAGAGTCAATTGGAAGTGGGCTTGCAGAAATGGGAATTCAAACAGAATAGTCCTTCAATATCATCACCGTCGAAACAAGTGACTGATTCTAAATCGAAAACCAGTGAACCCCAGGGTCACTTGTTGGCCAAACTGCACGACGAACCTCAAAAATGCGTGTGTCCTATTTGTAACAAAGTCCTGTTGCGAAAATCTCTCCGTGCCCACGTGACTAAAATTCACAAGGACGTTCGGAACATCGAATTTGCTGAAAACAGAGGAACGTCAAAAAGTCAACCACAACTTCCTAATATTGCCTCTTCAAATGCCAAAGATTGCTCGTTGGAGAATTGTAGCTCATATGTACATGAATGTACTCCAGCGTTGATGATGGAAGTGAGCGACACTGCTGAATGTTCGACAGACTCACAAATGAAAAATACTTGGCTCAAATATGATCAGGTTATGCCTAACTTGAATTCAATATCAGTGAGCGAAACAAGTATAAGGGAACCAAGTACAGATTCCAAATCCACCACTGATGAAAAAAGCACGGATGAAACATCGAGTGACACGCAGGCTAGATTTTTACATGATGTGTCCAGTAGTCCTAAATCACTGAGTGATGTGATGGATGAAAAAGAAGGATCGCCTAAAAAGGAGGATTCGATGACAGCCACAAGTAGTGAAACTGGAGAGAGTTATGCCACGAGAGGACGGGTTAGCTCGAGAAATATCAAGCCACCACAGAAAAGAAGTTGTCCATGTTGTGAAAACACTTCCCCAAATTCCTCTGCCAAGAAGTGCCGAGATGAAAAACTAACGAAGTCAGCACCGCGAAAATCAATGCACGCCAAAATGCATCGCAAAACGCGAAGTAGTGGGCGTAATGACAAGTCTCACTGAAAAACCATCACTTGTTTCCTCAAGATCAATTGTTTATTTTTCGACTTGTAAATACGTTTGTAAATTATTATTTAGAGATATTTACATTAGACGTTTTAAACTGATATCAGAGATGATAAACTTATCTGATCTTTCATAATTTTCTATAAAAAATTATGTCTGAGGCTAAAGTGGCCTTAGAAGCATAGCTGTACATTTGTTTGCCATTTTACATTCTCGATTTTTGTGTGTAGAACATCGACTCGTAGTTTTCTGCAAAGAGACACAAATAAAGCAATGGAGTATGTTTTTTAAACATCTTTGACTTGCTAGCAATAAGTTTCTCTCCTTGTGCATGATTAGCAGGTAAACTGCTGTATTCCTACAAGTATTATAAAGCAGCCTGTGTGGCAGAACTACAAGAATAGGGGTGTAACGCTTCAGGCCTTTCAAATCCATTCAAAATCTAACCACTAATGTTGTCATGATCTCAGCAAGTATTCTAAATCTTAATACCTTCACAGTTAGGCAATTTATCACAAACAAAAGACGCCATTTTTTCAGTGTTTGTTTTATTTTTCAACCACATTAAAAGAACCAACTTCAATGCACAGAGCTAATCAAGAATATTAACTTTGTAAAAAAAAATGCCATGGTCAATGCAATTTTAATTCCCAGTAAAATGTGGATGACTGTGGGGGGTGTCAATCCTAAAAAATAATTGTTAATTGAAATTTACTAATTGGTGTGCGCATCCGCAAATGACTACCAAAACCGGTTTTCCAGGTTTTGGTAGCCATTGCTCATGCGCACATCAATTAGTCAAATTCAATTAATTATTTTTAGGATTGACACCCCCTATTGTGATGATAACACTTGCAATTCAAACTTATAAGCTTGTCACAATTCCATCAATTTTCTCTGAAATGTCATCTCGTTTGTGGTTGAAGGCCTGCTGTTGTTCCAAATACAGGTCCTTTTTAAGGCGTCCGCCAACCAACTTCTCAGTAGCTGTGGCCTGCTGGGCATAAATCTCCTTGAACGAATTATCAAGCCGAAGTAATTCGTTCACCTAAAAACAGATGCCAGGTATTAAGCAGTTTTATTTTTTTTGCCGGTTTTTCAAAGAACTCTGGGAGAACTCAAACGTGGATTTTCTTAAAACATTTCACTGAAATAGCAGTTTGTAAATTTAATTATGAAAAGTACAAAATTACTGCCATAGTTAATGAAACATTCTTGCGAGAAAGATCCATGCTTTGTTATCCTAAAAGACGGCTACACTACCTTCTCGGCAATGTCTGAACCTTCAGTCTTTAATTTCGTGTGCGATTCTTGGAGGGCTTTAATATGGTCTTTGTATTCTGCATTTACTTTCTTCAAAACATTTTGGAAAGAATGGATATCCTTACTGCTTTTCAACTGAGTAAATGCAGCGTCCAGATTCACATAAAGAGCTGTGATTTTATCTTGGCGTGCTTGTACTCCTTCGCAGATACCAGCAACACGCAATTTTCCTTCACTTTGCTTATCCTACAGATTGTTAAGTGAAGATATGTACACATGTCTACCAAACCACTATGGATAAGCAATCCATCGAGATTTATATACCTTTGAAATGGAGAAGTCCAAGCGGACATAGATGATGACTAGCAAAAACAGCAAGTAAAAGGCCAACACAACCAGTAGAGGCTCTTGTAACATCAATAGTTTCTGAAATTTATAATGCAGCTAAAATGGAGAAGAAATCTGTTAGTGAAATCACATCAAGCTTTTTAATGCAACTGATTTGATTGTAAAGGTTTAATGGAATTGCCGTCCAACTTGAAGCAATTCCACGAGTTTTCTTTGGAATTCTTGTATGTAACCTTTCTACTTGCCTCAAAATCTTGAATGTGGTTCTCAACCAGGTTTTTCTTGCTAACAACTACGACTGGACGTCCAGTTGTATCCAAATAGGTAAAATGAAGCTCATCAGGCGCACGCTGTACTGCGAAAGGAACTTTAAGGTCAAGATCTCGAGCTCCTTCAGGCAAAATCATCTTCACTGTTACTTCATCTATCAGCATATCATCGAATATGTGGTCCACAAATCGCATTTTCAAAGCAAATTCCTCACCTACAATATTGAAAAACGGCATATATGAAACGTTTGAATGCTAACACAAAGGTGTAAAAACAACAACTCACCGCTGCTGAAAAGGTACTCATAACTCGGCAGATTGTAACCAAGAATATAGTGAGTCTTCCAGCCACCAAAGAGAGGGAATCTGGGACGGAGATCCACTTCAACTGCATCTTCCAGTACGCGCAAGTGGCTAGTTGAAATATTGCCAATCTCATCACGATAATACACGTCTGCTGCAGCTGCTGGTAGCACTTGCTAAAATGACAACAACAGTGTTTAAATGTATAGGGTGATTAGCATTGAAAATCATAACAGAATGATTGAGAAGAAACCTTAAAAGATTTGACAGAAGCCGTTCCACTTTGCTCTCGTTGATATTCGTAGCGGGAAAATGGTCCTTTCAGAATAGCTCCACTGTGGCTCAAATGGACAGATTCTTCGACAGCAATGTTGCCCCAATGAGACACTTCAATTAATCGTTCAAGTCTGGTCACAGATAAGAATGGACTGTTGTTTTCGAAATGAATGTACACTTCGGTCTGGAAAAAAGGTATGCTCGATGAATTAGTGACTTTAGCGCTTGCATATTTCTTTTCTTATTTTGATTTTATTGCAGGCACCATGGATCTTGCAGTGTGTTCACACAGCAATCCTACGTGCGCATGCAGCTACCTGAGTGAAAGGATTAATGCTCTCAAAAGGCCCGTAAGTGATGGTGGTATCGCTTTGACTAAACGGTTTTGTTTTGGTGAACGATTCGATGTTGGCAGTGGGCAGAACGACTACGGTTGTTTGAGCTTTGCTGAGGTAAGGCGAGAAGTAATGAAGATTTCCTCGGTAATAAACTAATTGCTTTTCGCTCTGGGTGATGTGAGAAGGGTGTGCTATAAGCACATGAGAAAACACTGTTTCTACATCGATCACGGCTGTCCTTCCAGCTTCCAAAGGACTTGACAGAATGATTTCCCAGAGTTGAACGTCACTGTTGCACATGAAAAATCAAAATTTAGATGATGAGTCGTGTGGGGTGATTTTGAGCAGCGGGCACCCTGAATTATGCTGCACAAACCTGTTGTCTTTGCCTTGAACCTGGCGCACTTGCAGTTGTTTTTTCCCACCTTCTTCACTGCCACCAGCACTCTACATTATTGAATAATGACTGCAGTTTACTTTGGATGCAAGCTAGCTACATAAATCGATGACAATAATTGCAGCTACTTACTGTTGCTCCCAGGAAACATAATTTATCCTTCAAGGAAGGTTCTATTGCATACACGAAGGATTTTGCAGCTCCCTTTCCAACATTTTCAAGAGTGATCTTGGTCTGGACCTTCGCTAGCTGAGACGCAATATCAACATTGCGTTCAACCTTTTTATTAACAATATCCTTGTTAATTGGATCGGAAGGAGCGACCGGACATGGCAGAAGAAGTGTCAACACGGATATTAGAACAAAAATGAAAGAATGGGACATGATACTTGAAATGGATGAAACCGGATTGCATAAGAAACATCAAACATCCATCAGCCACGAACTCGGATCACCGGTAAATTCGACGTGGCCTTCTAGGACACGCCTTCCAATTGACCGGAGGCGGGACCAACGAGCCCAGGAAAAGATGCGTGATCAC
>JAQGAF010004611.1:0-13939 GCA_034687865.1 Kryphioiulus occultus
TGAATGTGAACGTGGACGTAATTAATGTCACGTGATCTGCTCCCATTCATCGGCAATGGTAAAAAAGATTGGCGTTACGTTCGAGTTTAACGTGAAGCTCACACTCTCTATTCGCTTCATCTCGTATTCGAAACGTACTTCATTTAACTTATGCGTCAATGTTGGGTTTTATTATAGACCAGTGGTACCACATTATAAAATATTTTATCTGAAAATAACACAGTTTTTTTGTGGCGCCTTATATGTTAGTTTAGGTTAGGATAGGTTTGGATAAACATAAAAGCCACACAAAAAAGGAAAACAAAAAATTTAAAACTCAGGATAGGTGTCATTCTTGTTTTCTAGACAAGAAAGGTTTAAATATATATATGTTGTGCACTTTTGGAGTAGGTACTATATTGTACTATGTACATTATTCTATCATTCACTTCAGTTTCTCACGTCCGTTTTTATTCCACTACATCAAAGTTCTATTTTTCCAGTCCATCCTCTATGACTTTGCCAATTTGATTTTCTCTTCCGAATTTCCAAAAGGCTATTTCATGTAATAACCCCAATCTCAGTATCTTCCCATCCATCCTTAACGTTCAGTAATCCTAGCGTCAAATTTTATTGTCCTCGGCTGACTTCATATGTCCATTTTCATGGTCTCCAAACCCGTTGACTTCCTGGCGTGAGGTGTTGCAATGCGCCGCACGTGTTGTCTGTGTCTTACATCCGACTTTATTCAAATTCCAATTCAATCACACTAAATTTTAACGCCCTGGCATCAGTCGCCACAAAAAATTCGACGTGATCTCATTGAATTCCATCGGTTAAGATTTCAATTTTAAGGCGAGACTCTTTACTACGACTATGTAATTTTCTTTTATCACCATATAGCGCGTAGTAAAGACTCTTTGCCTCAAAGTTGAAATTCAATAAAATTTCAGTGTCTTAACATCAAACTTCAATGCCCTTGCATCAAAATGTCCATTACTTCACACCAAATTACTTTTCCTCTGCAGTGATGAGGAAGTTCCTCATCGCTGTCTGGGACTCACCACATCATCACTGTATTCATCTGGATTCTTGGCCTTGAGTGACTGGGGCTTGAAAAGTCCATCCAGAAATGGGAAGGACAGAAAATTCCTCATTCCTAGCTCTTCCCGAAGGCCATTACGAGGTGTCTTCTGCAGTGCTTCGCCATTTCAAATCATCTTCTCACCTTTTAAATGTCAGCGAAACTAAATGAAAAATTTCTGCCTTCGTTGCTGCAGCGCCTTGCAAGGCTAATAACCCCACACCGAGTCCTAATGAATGGTCCAGGTTAGCATTTATTGCCGTCATAATGGGACGTCCATAAAATTAATCAATAGACGGGAATGAGGCGAGGGTATATTGTTTTTCTCTGAGGGGTTTACGGCCAGGAATCGCACGAAGCTTAATGAGTCTAATTTAGGGCGCCATCCACCTTCGCTTAATTGGTAAGATGCCATAGGAGGCTTATGGGGCTCTCGGACCACCAGGCACGGAAAATCCACATTTATCAAATTGAAAAGAATGAAGCTGCGACATCCCCTGACTGGAAATTGAATAATTTTGAAATAATGACCAAAATGTGGCTGGCTTTCAACAGGGGCACCTGGTGCTGATGGTGCTGGGATTTTTAAATTATGGTGGAGTTTACAGCAAATTAAGCTTGATCAAAGCCTCTAAATGTGCATGAAATAAGCTTATTCTTATTTCAATCCTACTTACTAGTATCTTATAGTTAATTTCTAGTATCGAGTAGGTATCGAGGTATTTGCATGGTGTATTATTTGTATAGTAATTGTATAAAAAATTTCTTTAAGGTTTAATTACTAGTTGTTTAAAGGTTTCTGTTATATCCATATGTTTCCAAAAGGTTACCAAAATACTCTAGAAGCAACTGTTAAAAATACTTGAAATAAACTTACCATGGAACCTGTTTTGTGCATTTTAATTACCTACACTGTATATGGCACATAAGTTTCAATTTTATTACCTAAAGGTTACCTACAATAACACGTTTCTGATACCAAAAAAAATACAAAAATAATGAAAACTACTAGCAACTTTAAAAATACCTTTCAGGTCTAGAGTGCGAGAATGGCAAATATCCTATCTATCCAATTTATTCTTTTCTTTTTTTTTGCGTATTGTTTTTGATTTTTTTTGGTTTTTTTTTTGTGTTTTTACATCCAACCTAACCTGAATGAACCTTAAACTGATAATGTCGTTACTTAACTGCCCAACGGCCAGGCAATCACTGCCTGCCCACACACCATTACGGGAAGCCTATTTTCACGTGTCTGTCTTGGAGCAGGGAATATTCTGTAGTACAGCGAAAGGATGCACTACGTTATATTTCCTGCTCCAGCATAGAAATTATAGGAATTTCTTTTTTTTTTCAAACATAATGTGAAAAAGGGGCTAAAAGAATGTGGGCTTTTCCTAACGGCTCGTAGGCTAGCAGTGATTGCCTGGTGATTATGGGCAGCTCAACCAGACATTACCTGGTTAAGTTTGTTTAGGTTAGATTGAATGAAACAGATTGGGATGAAGTGGAATTTAATTACTAGTCGGTGAATTCCTGTACGTCAAATGATCAATAGAAATTGATCGAAAACAACGATATTCCTAATGCACCAGTGTTCCGTGCAAACGTGCAATGCAAAATTCAGCGAATGTAAGGCTCACGTCCGCTATTTTTAATTTAAAAACTAGGTTTTGCTGGATCGAGCTCGAGGGTTGCAAAGCATAATCACAGCGAACAAATCTGCGTTTCCCGCGCGATTGGTGCGTTTAAGTTGGCAGTAAAAACAAATGTATGTTGTTTTTTCGTGGCAAATGCAAAGAGACGCATAACGGCTGCCATGGGCTTTTTGCTTATCTTCGGCAGGGGCCTGTTGCGTCGCCCAGGCCCTGTTTGTCCACGCAAATCCATTCGCAAGGATGCTGGCGCTAATGTTTCCCGCGTGGCTCGTTAGGTGCGCTGCGCTCGGCAAACGTCGAAAACTGGCGCTTTTTAGGGCCGGGAAGTGCATTTTTTGACGCTGCTGGCAGTCGAGTTAGGGCTCAGCTGGGAATGGGGCAGGAAAAAAAATACGATGGATGTTCGTGACTTCAACGAAACACCACAACTCCTCCGAAAAAAGCCCCAAAACGGGCCAGTGAGCGATGAGGTGCCCCTCAGGAAAATCCGCTGGCTCCATATGCATCATGACTGAACATGCAGTAAGCCCTCCATGAATCCATGCAAATCCATGCAAGCGAATCCTCCAGGCACAGTCCTGCCCAACATGCATACGTCGAAACTCTCTATTCCAAACACGTTTGTTTGCCTGAATTTTAATTTTCTGTTGTTTGCCGTTGTTCTTACAGGGTGTCACCGTGGGGATGTTGTCGCGGAGGGGGTGCAGGCCTCGCTCGTAGCCATGGGTGGCGCTGGTGGTCCTGGTGACGTCCTAGCTGAGTTGGAGGCTGCGCGTGTCCACCCTGTGCCCAGTCGGGCCCGCAAGAAATGGCCATCTGAGCTGACCCCCCGCCATGGAAGAAGGCCACTATCACTTGGACCCAGACCCAGAAGCAGACCTGGAGTTAGCCGATATCAGTAGCCCAGAGGATGGAGAAAGCGATTTGCGGAGAGAGCTGCTCAACGACGTAAGTTTTAGAACGGATCATTGGAACGATTGTGTTTGCACGTTGTTGATATTAAATACTGTAGGTTCTCGCACATATTTAAAACATGGAACATAGTACACCTACATGCAGGTATATTATGCATGGATTGCATGCTTAGGTGTTCTGTGTTCAGTTTTATTTGAATATTTTCCATGGAATGGATGGAATAGAAACAGCTCAGTTAAATTGATGCATAGATAAGTAAAGTTACATACTGTAGATGCGACAATAGCAGAAAATAGCATTAGCAAACTCCAGCGAACTTCCATTGGCTAATTAATGTCACGTGATTTGCACTTGAGCGCCACCGAAGGCAATTACTGATAGTTCACAGAATACCATAAGGCATCAATGTTAAATTTAGACTATTCCAAGCTTTTCCATTTCCATTCCAAATTTCTCCTAAGTATTTACGAAACATCACCTAATAGCAAGAAAATGGGTTGGATTTTCCGTTCATTCTTATGCTGTGGGATGTTTCTAAGTTACTTCACTAGGTCGGCGCTACACGCAGCATGCACCCTAGGGCCATTTCCAAAAGCAGCGGCACAGGGGCTGAACGGTGGTATCGACGCATTTATGTAAATTTACTTATCTATAATTAGTCTAAAACGTTGTTTGTTCAAAGTTGTGTATGTTTACACTATGTGATCTTCAATAGAACAAACAAGTTTAATTGAAGTTTTAACCGAAAGACTACCAAAGTTCTACTGAGTTCTTGTCCAATGCTATTAGCAATAATGCGTTGTTGCTGGGAAACTTGATCCTGCTAATTAAGTTTTGTTTTTCTCTTCTGTTTTCATTTCCGGTCAAGCAGAAGTGGAGATTGCTATTTGACAAGGTGAGTGGATAAATAAGACGACGGAAAAAAGAAAAAGAAGGCCGAATAAAGAATAGTAGACATTGATTAGACGATAGTGGACGATGTTATCAGGCGATGACAATGCTCCTCTCACCTTTTCGGTCAAATATTTCAGAATACACCCAAAGCTTAGTTTCTAACTTGAAAATTTGTTTTTGAGGATCGTACAACGTTCTCTGCGCTTATTTGTTTACCCAAACTATATTTTAAGCAAAAAGTATTTTATCGTAACATTGTCTTTTATAAAAAAAAATGCGTTTTTCGTTATTTCCGCTAATTTCTGCTTTCCTCTCCATAACCAGTTTGATCCAGAAGGATTTGGCGAAATCCCTTGGGACGATTTTTTAGTTGCTTTGGAGAGCCCGGAATTCCAGACGGAAGTGGAGCCCAACAAGAGGGATCAGCTATCCGAAAAAGCAAGGGAGAGGAAAACCACTGCCATCACTTTTCAGGATTTTGTGAATGTGGTGAGTGTCATTTTAGAACATTCAAATTCTAAAAGTCAGTCTATATTATTACCTTAAAATAATTGAAAAAATTTTCAACGTGCTGAAAGTCATAATTTCACGTTATTGACATTTTAACACGTTTCGCAGAGGGGACGGTAAAACTAATTTGAAATATTCCCGCGTTGTAAAATCGGAAATCTGCTAGGCGGCGCTGGTTGTCAATGCGTTGGGTCATTTACCGATTGTGGGTTGGGGCGGTGCTGCCATCTACTCGGAAAACGAGGAACTAATTTTGGCGCCTTTTTTGGATTGGTTTTAAACACTCATGGCTAGTTAAACCTGGAAATTTTAGCAAAACGACAACTTATTGTGGGCCTGAAAGGGCTGGCCAATCATTCGAAAGAATCCCACCGATATATCTGTTTTGTAGTTATAAAACCTGCTTTACTGCTAAGGTTGCTAAGCAACGACTATACGATTAGCCATCGGCGCATAAGTAATAGACTTCCAAAAATTTGCAAACGCTTGGTGTACCAGGCTTTTAATCACTAAAAGCCAATTTGCTATTTTTATTTATTTATTCTGAAATTGCTTTTACCGCCGTGAACAACGACAACAACAACACACCAGTGTCCGTGCGAAAAAGATCTAAAAATTGGAAACGTTAAAGGCCCTAATCCACTAAGGTTTGTAGTTCTACTTGTAGAAGTATGGAGTAATTGGCCTACGTACAAGTGTTTGTGTTCCACAACAACATTTTTCTACATTTGTGTTTATGTTCCACACTTTACAAGCTACAAGTAAATTTAATCGAATTGTAAGAGTTTATAATTACAAGTTTTTCGATGTTACTGGTGGAACACTATACTACAATTTTCTACAAGCCCATGTTTTTCCAGTCCTTACATTTGTAACTTGTTTACAATTACTTGTACACGTTTGTGGAATAGGACCCAGGCCGCCATCTTTAAAAAATCGCATTAAATATGGCGTCCTGGTTGTTTGTTGAGATTGAGGCTGAGTGGTGTGAAAAGAGGGGGTTGGTAAGACGTTGGAAATGGATTGGGGGCGGAAAGCTATTGACTTCCGGTCACTTTATGGCTAACCACAGGTCCGCGAATTACTCCCAGTAAACTCGGCAAATGAAAATAAACGAGGGAAGTGAAGGAAATTGGAGATGCTAGAGTACTTTAGATCTGGTAAGAAAATGTGTAAAAAAAAATAGAAAATGATAAATATTTTGGTATTTTGAGAGGTTCAGCACCAGGTCCAATTCCAAATTGGGCCATGATGCAACCTGGCTTCGCAAATGGGGGCCTGCCCTCCCACTTATCTAAATGTGGGTAGATGGATGATGGTGGTCCTCTTAGCTCGACCAGCGACCAGCCCTCGAGAACACTAAGCAGATGTCCTTGGCTGAAGAGGGCGTAGGGACCCCTCGTTAAAGCGGGGGAAATTAGGGACTAAAAGCGGCGTCTTAATCAACCCTGGACCCCTCCAAGTAGCGCCCTCTTCTGAGACGAGAGCCTCTTTGGACAGCAAGACGAATGGGCCATCCCAGAGCCGGTTTTGTTTTCCAATTCCGACAAAGGGAGGGACCGGATGGGCTGGACCACCCGGGGCTCAGACGACTTCCAGTTGACACCTCAATTTCACGCCACCCAGGTACCAACACCGACGGAATTAACGACACGGGAGGCACCAGGGGGAGCGCTGACGTCAGAGAAAACTTTTTCTAAGGGCAATGAAACTTTCCATGTTCAACAACTTTTCATGGAATAGTGAACCATGCGAACTCGTTTTCTTTTAAATTATTGGTGTAGTTTTCTCTACATGCAATTCATGTATTTGCAATCGAGATCCCAGGCCTGAGGGCTCTGAAAGATGTATCCAATCTAGGCACTACTTTTGTGTAGGGTTCCCCCAGCCCTATAATACCTGGGAAATTGAAACGGCTTGGAAAAGCAAGGAAAATTAGATTTACTCTGAAAAAGTCAGGGAAATTGAACACGTCCATAAGAGATTTCCTGTTTCCCTGCGAAAATTCGTTCTTACATTGGCATGTCGCGTTTTTGCCATTTCAGTGACCGGTTTGATCAGGGAAATTTGTTTTAAAACCTGACAAATTAGGGAAGTTGAATATGTCACCTATGGGGGAACCCTGTTATGGCGTTTTGAGAAATTTGAGCTTTCAAACTTTCAAATGAAATCTTTTTTTCCTTTTTTATTGCTTCCAATTTGTTTGATTGAAAGCATTAACAAAGGAAAAAGTCCTAGTAGTCATTGTACATGATTGGCTAAGGATCATTTTGAGCTGGCATTATCACGTGGGTTTTCTTGATATTTGCTGTTCTGAGAAGTTTTTTTTTCCTGAGAAAGTCCAGTTCTTCTGTAGAATTTTAATAGTTCGTTTTTCAAAGCAATTTTCAAGTAACATGTACGTGGACATGTATTTTATTCGAAAATCGATTTATATTGGTTATTCCAAGATCGAATTGAAATCTCTGTTCACTTCAATGGAGAATTCGATTCGCTGGTACCAAAAGATTGAATTTAAATCCCATTGAAATGAATGGAGATCTGACTAAAAGTCGACTTTTGAATTCCCATCCCTACTTATAACATAATAATAGCCTTATAATCAGTAGACCAGTACGTTAAATTTCGTCTGCTATGTTGCCAGGGTTAAAAAAGCAGAGCAATGGAATGGTGGAACAACGTTCTAAGTCACTCGTTTTTGAAATAAGATATCACTGCAAAAACCACTATTCACCACCAGCCTGTTCACCACTCCATTGCTCCATGTTTAATAAATGGCGTCAATGATGTCATCATATAATGACCTCATGGCAACTCAACAGACGAAATTTCCTGTATTCATCTACAGGTTATAAGGTAATTTGCATAGCATATTATACGTTATAAAATCGATCTTAAGCATAGTCTCCATTCATTTCCATTCATTCATTCTCCATTCATCTCCATTCATGCTCTTTTGATTGGATTTGAATTCGATCTTTTGATACTATCGAATTGAAATCTCCATTCAATTCTATGGGCCACCCTGTACATGTACGACAATGAGACCCCGGTCATGAATGGCCACGACGACCCCTTAGCTAAAGCGAACCGAGCTCCCCAGGGGGCGCTGCTCGATTATTTATGCAGTTTGAATATTCACAGGCGGGTGTCGTTAACATTCCAGAGCATCCCAGTTTCCAAAGCCAACACCTTGCGGAGGGGACAGGGGGCACAACCTTTCGCCCCTCAAACGGCCCGTTCCGACAAAGATTGTGAAAATAAACGCTGCTGGGGTGGCGCTGATTTAGCCCACGAACAGAAAAAACACCGAAAACACCCGGGTGCTGATCCGCTTGCTTTGCTACACTAACGCCCCCTGTCGGTGAGTGCAGAAGTGAGCGACATTTCCGAGTCGAGCATTGGTGTGGATAAGCTTCAATTTGGGCAAAAAAATTCGTTTCCCATTTTGAGTGTCCAAATAGACTTTATGATCGGTAAAATCTGTGGAAAAAGCATAATTAAGTTTGAGAAATGGCGAAGACCAGCATGGGAAAACATGGAAAAGTTGGGAAACTCGCTGTATAAACTAATGCAAGGATGATAGTTTTTGGACAGAAGGGAGAATGAAATTGGATGGTAATAACGTCATGACACACTTAGTCTATTGTAAATTTGGACAAAGGAGACATTCAATTATTATGTCATCAACTTAATGATGACGATATGGTGACAGATGATATCAATATGATGACGAAAGTAGGGGGAGGGTGGAGAGTTGGTCAAACCCATCGTTGGTGATCTACTTTTGGGAAAACATTAATGTACGTCGCTTACAATGTTTGTTTTCTCCAAAAATGTGCCTTGAGATGTATAACGTGTATTTCAAGTCTAATATTTCTGGTAATGTTTCCATAATTTTTTTGCCTGCGACAGAAGTTTAATCTTTGACAGAAATGTGATTTTATTTGTGGTCTATTTTTTTAAATTACCTTCGAATGAAATTTACTACCATTTCAGTTTTTTTTAGAAAATGTTCTAAATTTGTTTGATAAGTGATTCTCATCATTTAGAAACGTTAAGAGGGTGGGGGTTTGGAAATGATGACTCGTGGTGACACATGGGTTCTCAGATCTGGAAAACATGGTAAAGTTAGGGAAAATGGATTTACTTTGACAAAGTCAGGGAAATTCAACAAATTAATAATAGGCCCTTACATTTTACGTATTTATCTAGTTATTGGTTAACAGAATCCAGGTACGACAAGCAAATTCCAGGGAAATTGCAATAAAACTGCCAAGTTTACAAAAAAATTGTTTTCTATAAATATAGCCGTGGAAATGTTGCAGTCCTTACATTGGCATACTGTATGTCATGTTTTTTGCAGGGTGGTCAGATAAGTTGAAAATTTCATCTCCCCAAAATTTTGAGCTACTAACTATAGAAATTTTGATGCGACTTTGACACTATTGCAATGGAAACTCCGTGAAAAACTTGAGAAACATTTGGGAAATCGAAGATGACCTTTCACCCTGGCGATGCTGTGAAAATTGCGGTGCCACTAAAAGACGGCAGGCGGCGCTCGAGAGGTGAACATGGCTTTCGCCATTCTTCGCGAGGGTGTCCGTGCGTGAAGAGGTGCGCGTTCCTGGTGCCTTAGAAAGTCTGGCCGCTGTTCAAATCCTGCCGGCCCAGAGGCGAGGCAGCACCGGCCAACTTTCCTGCTCTCGCCGGGATTTCGGTCTCGGAATAATCCCGGTGGTGGCCGCGCGACGCATGCCGCCGACCCCCTTCGCCATGCCGGCCGATGTTCGGACGCTGCGGCGACGGCGCTAACATCATGTGGACGGGATATGGCTTCGTGCTGGGTAAGCGTGTCTGAACTTGTCCGAATGTTTTCTTTTCAATTGGGTGGGATTCGACTAAAAAATTGTTGAATTTCAGCAGTCTGAGGTTAAGTCCTACGAAACGTACTTGAAATTGCCAAAGACTGTTCGCAAAAGTTGCTTACATTACAAGGAAAGTGATTGTTTGTTCCCCTGACAGTTGTTTTACAAAAAGTGTTAAATTCTGCTGTTTGGTTTGAAAATGATATCATGGCAGCAATTCGAAATGAGATGGTTGTTTCGATATTGATACGTGTTGTAATTTCATTTGAAAATGAAATCATGGCAGCAATTTTAAATGAAATGAAAGTTGTTTCCAAATTTATACGTGTTGTAATTTCATTTGAAAATGAAATCATGGCAGCAATTCAAAATGACATGAAAGTTGTTTCCAAATTTTGACGTGTTTTTATTTTAACTCAGGCTGTGGTATAGCCAGGGGGTGGTGAAATCCATTATGCTTAAATTTTACACTATACACGAACAGTATAGATTACTGCTAACTTTTTGAGAATATTTTCATTGTTGGCAATATATAGCAACTTTCGTGGGCTTAATGTATTCATTGCCTTCGTTAGTTGTTTTCCATAATCTGCAGTTAAATTGGATTAGGACTGCTAATAAGCTTCAAATTCAATACTGTTACAAGGTGGTCGAATTTGTGTGAATTGATGTTTGATCTAAACCAGTTTTAATTGGTGAATGGACTGTGCAACCGTCAGAACTCCAATTAACTCACGTGATGGCGGGTAATGCACCCGCGGTTAAACGACAGTTAATTTTAACTACGTCTAGCCATCATTTTGTCCGACTTGGACGCTGCGACCTTCACCTTTGAGGCGGGGGTGGCAATTGTGTCTCAATCGAACATGCTGGCTAAACTCCAGTTAAACTTAACGAAGATTGCTCAATGCGCACTTAGACAATTTTAGGCCGTGGGCCTTAAGTATTGCAGCCAACGAAGTGCACCAGCCCGGTTTAAGCAAGGGTTAATCATGATGGATATCAGCCATGTGAAACAGTTTTTCGAGTGATAAAGTTAGCAGAGGCTATAACTACATGGTGCAACAGGTTGTTGCAATATCCGCCATCCATACAAATGGCAATCTCAAAGATAATAGAAGAATTAATCGTCATCAACGCGTTTTGAGATTTAGTTTTATAACTGCTGGTAATCATTTGATCTGGAATCAAATGATTGTCTGATTTGGTCCTCGAGAAACGAAAATCGCTTCTTAAAATCAAAACGTAATCGTTTCAGTTACAAAGTGAGTATAACTGAGTATGGTGCAATGAGGCATTCTTTTTGGAACGAACACAATGTTTGCATTTCGAAAATCCCTTTTAAGCAATTAGTTACAAACATCAGAACATTGACACGATATTAACAAATACTGGTTTATGGGACATACAAAAGCTTGTCAAAACTTGCTCGCGATAATCGCCGATTAGCTTCAACTGAGCATGACACAGTCAGCCTCCTCTCGGAAGTTGCCATTGGAGACGAGCACTGATTGGTACGATGACGTCACTTTGTCGAGCCTGTACATGTTTCGGAACGCGACATGTTGAAATGCGTTGTTTACCGTCCTTAGTCATTAATTTTTTAACCTCGTTATTGTTCAATTTCTCGTCGAATGGCGCAACCGGCCTCTGCCATCCTCCAGGTGACGTCACGCTGCCACGTGACCGTCCAAGGGCATTCGCCCGAGGGCGAGGCTAGCGCCGATTAACTTTATTAGTTTTTTTATTTTTTTGCACTTAATTCGAAAATCACTCATATCGTGATACATGCACATGCATGCAAATATTTTATTTTTCCAGATGTTGAAATGCATTGTACGTTTCCAGTTTAAAACTCAGTCATTTTGCCGTGATTTAAACCGATATAAGGCGTGTTATAACAAAATTATACAACTTGTTTGAAAATGAGAAGAAAAAATGTTACATTGTGTATTTAACATTTTAGTATAGATGACCCACGTAATCGAGTGGGCGTTGTATAACAACAACATATTTAAAAACTAATTTATGTATGTATTGCAATGTTTTGTTATAGTGTAAACGCAACTTAACAGTCATTTGTTTGCTTTACTTATTTTTTTTTTGTGTAATTTTGGAAAACGCGTTTCTGCATCAACGTTATTTAGTTCGGAACTCAGTTTCGACTTGATCGAAGATAGCGGCGACGTCGCTCGTTAAAAGTTGTTTGTTCGCCGACGGCATGACCTTCATGTATTTATTGGTCGAAAAATCAATTTCTGGCACGCCATGCAGTTTCGGCGAATCCTGCAAATGTAGGTGGCGCCATCACTACTTTTTGAATCGCCCGAAACGGGGTGTCCAACATTTCAGGAGTTTTGCGAAATTTCGGTTTTCGAACAAGTCGTTCGCCACTACACCACCGTCGGGTTTCACGAATTTCGCAAATTTGCGAAGCGCTCCCGATAGCGAATACAGAACCAGAAAACGAAGCTGTTCGGTTTCTGTTTTTGGCATGGTTTAAATGTGACCATTTATAGAGACTCGCTTTATTCAATAGGTGGCGCGTGGGAGGTGAGAACGTTGCCTCGGCAACCGCCACGTTCCATAGTTCCATCTCGAGCAACATGACGGCCTCTATTACCTGTTCGATTCCCCAATGTGTCAAACAAGGTGTTTCAAAATGGGTTAATTGAGAGAATTGAGAAGGTGTTAAATCGAATAACCAGACACACGTACATTTCGAAAAGTACCCCGTAATTAAGACGTGTACCAAAATTCAGCACGCTAGAACGTTGGTAAGTCGGTTAAAAATGATTTCACAAAAGTTGAAAACAACCAGAGAGGAAACACGTTAATTGATGGCATTAAAAGTTGTAAAAAAATGAAATTTTTCAACTGCTTGGACCTGCAAACCAAACAGAAGAGGTGGCTCGTTTTTCTTATTACAACCTTTGTATTATCTTAACGTGTTTCAGCTCTTCATTCGTTTACCCCCTTTATTTTAACCGACTTACAGGTGTCCAAAAGGGCTGAAATTTGGTGCACATCTATTCACCTGACATGTCATGTCTTTTAAAGTTTATACTTAACAAAGTCGCTCCTTTAATGAGTAATTAACAACTTTAAACGTTTAGAAATCGTGCGTTTAACATCTGCTCGAAAGCACGGTATGAAAAGTCGTACGCCAAGGCGCCAAAAACAAGTTTTTCATGCCACCATATTGGTCTTGTAACATTGACTTCATCAAGCATGTTACAATTTAACTAACCAATCTCATTAAAGACAATCGAATTGTTACGGGTGAACTAGTGTATTTTGACTTTTTGCTGACCAGTTGATTTTTGATTTGAATGTCGTTGAGCTATATTCGTAAGTCGAAAACTACTTCAGGTGTTGGAATCACCTGATGCACTCTTGGCTGTTCTAGTCCTTTGGCCAGACATTGTCTCCCATCCCGTAATTAACTCCGCGGTTCCCCCGGCACGGGTGCAGTTCGTTACCCCTGGTTAGCGCTAAACTAGGCCCGGCCCACGTACGTAACCCGTCGGCAAGTATTTGGAACAGGAACTGCGTCCCGGTCCCGTTATTTGGGTTTCAATCCCTGCGAATCCCCTTTGCAGCCAGCGCCACCCCCGTTTTTTTGCCGGGCGGGGTGTCTGCGTGCCCCGCCGCAGACAATGCGTTTTCGGCGCTCCTGGCAGACGGCCATCTTGCAAACATGACAAGATGGCGGCCGTGTTTCCTTAACCCGCTTCAGACGTTTCCGGTATTTGTCACTGCGCGGCCGGGGTATTTTTAAAATGGCCCGAAAATAACAAGGTTGAGCGTCTATTCTATAAGCGCTGCTGCGGGGCAATGCGACCTCTGACCTTGGGGCTGGCTGCTTGACCCTTCCAGGGCAAAATCCGGGTCCTTGGGTCCTTTTCGACTTGATGATCAAAGTTGAAGCTAAACCGCTCTGAGACCATTCAAATATTGTTATCACATTTTCGCGATTTTTAATACAACCCTCCTCCCCCCCAAACATGACAGCAGTTGTCATCAGTTCCAGC
>JAQGAF010004612.1:0-13938 GCA_034687865.1 Kryphioiulus occultus
GCGGTGGGCGTGACTAGCCAATTAAAAAACGCAACCCGAGAAAAACACAACGTTGTGAAAGTCCAAAATTTGGCCCCTGGACGTTAGCCTGACTTCACAGACTTCAACGACTGCAGCACGTCTTCAAGGAACTTCAAAGTAATAAGACTCCAACAACTTCAACAAAAATCCTCTAAGTCCCACTGTAAGCATCGACGTCTGTGAGGTCAGGACTTTGACCAGACTTCAGCTGACTTAATAGGTTTTAATTGCAACAGTGGGCTTTTGTTGGACTTAAAAATTGTGTGGGCCTACATCTGGACTTCAGACTGATTTAACAGACCTCAACGAATACTGTACGACTTTAATGGAACTTTAAAATAGTGAGACGTCAAGAACTTCATCAGAAGTTAGGACATCCCACTGTAAGCATCGACGTCTATGAGGTCAGGACTTTGCCTGACTTCATAAATTACAATGACTACAGTGGGACTTAAAGAATTGTGCACATCTGGACTGCAGTCTGACTTCACAGACTTCAACGAGTACATGCAGCAAAACTTCATTGGAACTTCAATGTAACGAGACTTCAAGGACCAACAGAAGTCAGGAAGACGAAGTCCCACTGTAAACATTGACGTCTGTGAGGTCAGCACATCCTAACTTCATAGACATCAATGACTGCAGTTTACCTTTTGTTCAATAGAGTGTATGAGACTTCTGACAGAACTCCCTGCCTGAAGAACTTCAAGGACTTCAAAAGTAAGCAAGTCATTGTAGTCCGCAGTCCGACGAGCCTGGACTCGCAGTGATATCACGACCTTCACTCCACACTTCAATAATTTCAGTGGAACTTAAATGATATTTCAAAAAACGTTAAAAAGTTTCCGACTTCACAAAAGTCAGGAAGTCCTTCAAATCTCATTGAAGTTCTTGAAGTGTTAGTCCCACTGAAGTCCTTAAGTCTGGCAAGATCCTTGAAGAAAATATGGCAAATGACTTGACGAACTTCAATGACTTCAATGACTTCAGTGGGACTTCAAAAAACAAGTACACATGACGTGTTCCAGAAAATATTCAAAGGCACACATCATCCCATAATTGCTTTCGTTTATTCGCGCTAGATGGCGCTGGATGAAGGTACGGAGCCCTCGGAACAGCAAAGAAAAATCGCAGCATGCAGCACTGACAAGCGTGTAAACAGCATGGGACACAACTTAACAGAGCGGAAAAAAGGCAAAAAGAAGGTTGGAAATAAAATAAAAGGTATGTAAAACTAAAAGTAAAAGTAAAAAAAAAAAAAACTAAAAAAACGAAAAATAAAAAAGTAGAGAAAACACTGGCAGTTCCCATACCAGACAATGCATTTACAGATATCATCGACACAAATGTAAAGGCATTCCTGGTACGAAACTACCAGCACGAACTAAGGAACCAAAACAGCCAATGGCAGACGATGGATGAGGTGAGTGCACGTGACGCTGTCCACCAATGAGCGACAGTGAAGGTGATGTGGCGCATTCAGGGTTGGAGGGATCATGGATGGCATGCTCAGAGTGGGATGCAAAGTCTTCGAAGGTGGGCCCAAGATGGCGTCCAAACATTCCAGGAACAGCAACAAAAAAGAACATTTCATACAAAAAAATAAACAAAAGGCACACTGTCATGCTGCTTGCAAACGCCTGACAAGACGACAAACGCACAACTTTCAAATGTCGCGCAACAGTTCGGGAGTGACTTGATAACGACTTGGTCACGTTGTAATGTCATCTAAGGACATCACTTTCTTCAAGAATTTCAATGGGTTCCAACTGTATTCATCGAAGTCTGAAGTAAGGGTTAAGCCGATGATGAAGTGGAAGTCTCACTGCAATCATTGAATTCAGAAGTCAGGATGAAGTCCTTGAGGTCAGCAGTCTGAACGGTGCTGGACTCGCCCAGACTTGCAGGGACTTCACAAACTTCATCCCATACGTCAAAGACTTCACTGCAGACTTCAATACTAGCTACTTCAAATACTTCACTGCAGACTTCGATAACTTCAAATGCCTCAATCTAACTTCCATGACTTCAGTCGGACTTTCATAAGGTCACCCCAGACTTCAATAACTTCAAATGTCTCAAACTAACTTCAAGGACTTCACTGCAGACTACAATAACTTCAATGACTTCAGTCGTATTTCCATAACTTTGTCACAAACTAGCTACTTCAAAGACTAAATTGCAGACTTCAATAACTTCAAATGCCTCGATCTAACTTCCATGACATCAGTCGGACTTCCATAACTTCACCCCAGCCTAGTTACTTCAGTGGGACCTCGAGGACTACACTCCAGACTTCAATGGGATTTCAACCAAACTTCACAAATTACTAACTCCTCGCGCAATTTTTTTTTGCATTTCGACCTGCGGTGTTTAAAAATTTTAAACCGATCGCATTTTACCGCTATAAGCTACGGCCATTTTCGCGGTTCCGAGTGTCGCCATTATTCATGTCAAAAGGCGTCACTGCGTCATCACGTAACGGCACGTTCCTGGATCACCAGACAGAACTACTCTGCTCACCATTTCTTTCAGAACGCTCATGCAAACAATTACGAACTTATGACACGCAATTAGCCACCGAGAATCTGGCTGCAAATTAACAAAATCGTGCGTGTTCGATCGACTGGCGCTAGGCGGCGCCACGGGCGGCCCAAGATGGCGTCGACGGCGCGTTCCAAATTCGAGGAATTTTGGCTGGTCACGCCCTTGCGTTTCACCTTGCGGAAAACTGATACAATGCCAAGCACTTGAACTTGAAGCTGCCATGGCGCGAGATAAGCGGGTTAGTTTTTAAGGAACGTTACTGCACGTCGTGTCTGAAACGATAAAAAACCCTTGGTCGACATCACAGGTACGACATAGATTTTTCCCGTTGGCGTACGGAAACTTACCGAAATATCCGAATTAAGCACTCACCCCATCACGTAACACCGACATTTTGGCACTGTAACGTTAAAAACTGCATTCGGGCTGAACCAGTCCAACTGCAGTGCACTTTATGGCTGTTCCCCACGACCCTCCAAACCCGAGGCTTAGGATATGACGTCACAGGCTGCATTAATCTCCACCAATGATTACTTCGTGCTATACTTCATTCGAACAAATCCCAGTTCAGCGCCTCTAGCGACGAGATTCCAAGCTTCCTTTCAAGATGGCCGCCACTGGAGACTCACGCTAAAGCCTAGTACACACCTAAAAACATTTTCCACAAACATTGTCCACATTACCAGCAAACAAAGGAAATGTTTGCAGAAACGGCCTTTTCCTGCAAACATGTTTCCACAGATTTATTTCACGTGCTAGAAATGTGGATACATTTTGATGAAACATGTTTCACAATTCATGTTTAAAGGAAATGTTTGTCAGGTGTGGACAAGGCTTCAAATATCGATCCGGACAATTTATTGGCAAAATTCATTTTTGTCTGCATTTTTTTTTAAATTGGCCTTCGGCGTTCTCTGGGAATGCACCAAACACATTTTTTGGACAAATGTGGGCTAAAATCACCCCCTCTGGTTTAAGTTTAGACAAAATTTCACCTTCAACGTTATTAAGCTTATCGGGAATTTTTGAAAAATCTGACAGCAAAATCCTTTCTTAGATTTCTTTTTCAATTCACAAGTTTCCCCTTCCTACATGTATATATAGCTTACATTTGCAAAATTATTCTTACGAGTAACCTGATGATTTATTTAAAATGGCCCCTAAATATTCGCATTCTAAAACACACTGTTGGGCATAAAAAGCTGGGAAACATTGATAAATTTAAAATTGTCATAAAATATTACATTTTTCATAATGTATTATAAGCTAACAAAGCAACTGAGCTATGGACACCCTGTAGCTACGAATTAAAAAGCTCAAATAAAACCCATCAGCCCAAAACAAGCCAAACACGACAAAGCAGACGAGATGCGCATACCTGCAATGGTAAATGTCGGAAGCGTCGAGAGATTAAAAAATGTGCAAAAACATGTGCACAAAATTTGCAAAAAAAAACGAGAGAAAACTTAAAATTTGAAAGAAGCTATCGCCAAACGAGCACCCATCAGCAACTTCCATGGCAAATGACGTAGTCCGCAGCACCCAGAAGCGAGAATGACGTTAGCTGGCACCAGGGAATTTCCCACATCGGAAAGGAACTCGGGACACAGCGCACAGTACAGGGTGCCTCGCGTATTTGACGATCCTTGGTCTACTCCCATGCGGCCATCTTGGGACTCTTGAAAAAAGCGTTCGAACTGCAAGCGTTTCAACGTCCAACTGAACTGATTTGGGAACGGCGCACAATTCGTGCCTCTCGAGTCCCCCACCCAATTCCCCAAACCTGAGCCAAGGTCGCGAAATTCGTCACCCGCCAGCCAAATTTTATTAAACGAGCCATTACAGTCTCCAAATGGCCTTTTATCGCGATTCGGCTCTCATAACGAATCACCTTGAAACAGGCATGGCCTCCGAACCATGGGCGTGATCTTAAATTCAACGGAAAACCGGAAATGGTCAACACACTCAACACGAGCAGTGAAAATTTCGGTTAAAACCCCCCACAGCGGTTTAGGATGAGTGGTGAACAAACTCAAGTTTTAAAATTTGGGGCTTTTTGGACGTTAAAACAATCTTATGATTTTTTTAAAGAAAAGGTCGTTAGAACGTAGTAAATTTCTTCTTTTATATTATTCTTCCTTCGTCTTTATATTATAACACAATAACAATAAAAGAAAATTTGGGCATGGTTTTTAGTTTTGATATTTACAACTTTGGAATAAAATGCATAACTACTTTCGGATTTTTTTTTTGAAATGGTCACATTTTTAGAACGCAGTACATTTTTTCCTTTGTTCATCTTTATGTTAGAGTATAATAATATAAGAGCAAATTTGTACACATTGTTTTAAGTGTTGAAATTAAGGACTTTGGAATTTTGAAAAAAGTAACAGGATTTTTAAAAAAGGTAAAATTTATCGAATGCAGTATATTCCTACCTTTATTCATCAGTTCACAAGATAATTAAAAGGAGTAAAATTGTAAACCAACCTGTATTATATTATGTGCATTACATATAGTTTATGCAACAATGACAAAAACATTTGCAAAATTAAGAATGAGTTGTAAAACAATAAAAGACTTTTTAATGCAATGTCGCCTCTTGCCCAAATTTCTTTACAGTCTTATTTTATGGTGCAACACATTCACATGTGTTCTGGTAGTCCTGATATAATCACTTAAATGACCCCTTATGGTACACTTATGATCACTTAATGGTACCCCATAAAGTCCCAAACATGGAGATGATATAGTGGTGTAGGTTTGGGGCTGTATGGGATACAGCAGCGTTGAAAATGTTCCTTTAAGTTATTATATCAGGACTACCAGAACATATGTGAATTTGTGAAATTTCATTATGTGAAATGTCACATTGTATTTTTGCCATTCATTGCCATTACTTTTTTGCGTTGAAAATGTTTTTTTAAAAGTCGTTCTTAATTTTGCTAATGTTTTTTGTTGTTGGTACATAAACACTAATTCACATAAGATAATACAGGTACGGTTACAATTTTACTCCTTTTAATTATCTTGGTAACGGCAGTTTTGATACTTTGCCAAAACTTATTTTACTCAGCCCTCCAATATACGGCGGAATATTCGATAACTACATAAATGCCATAATACTATAAATGCTCAAAGAAGGAATGTAGCAGCACTAAATCGTGGCCTGCGGAAGTAGTACATTCTGGATCAGAAATACATTACAGTTAGAAAATATGTCCAGCAACTTCATGTCCCAAAATCGTTATATCCGATGGTAAAATCCCTCGCATTCCGATCATTTACCATTGCAGGAGCACGTACGCGTCATGTCGAAAACACAAGTAAAACCATGGGCCAAAACTGGCCAAAAAACAAAAAACCGATACCTGGCCTGTCCCAAAAACCGCGACAACTTTCCTAACGCGTGACCCTGGCACAGTCGCCCATGAAACTGGCGTGGTTTGGGGGGCGCCCCGCTTAAGTACGGGTGACCCTTGGCCCTCCCAATCTCGCGGTATTGTGTGCACGTCGCAAACAGATTGGCTCACCAGGGGTCGCTCGACCCAGGTAGGCAAACATGATGTCACGGTGCGATTAGCGACCGAATTCTCCCACGGCAGGGTCGACCAGGGTCAGTGGCCTCACCCTTGGGGGCCACGGCCCTATATTTTTCACAGGTTGACTGACGTTTTAAGGCCCCTCCCGCCATGTAACATTTTGTGACGATGTAGCACAATCTGTCACAACCCACCCGCAAAATATTACGAAGATGAAGTAAACTTCAAGTCCAGAGAAGACATTTTCAACTTCCCTGACTTTTCCGTGTTTTAAAACAAATTTCCCTGACTACCCTGACCACTGAAAATGCAGAAATACGGCATTGGGGTAACTGCACCAATAGCCAGCCTCTATGTAATAAAACACTTAATAGTCAATGGGTGAATATCTTGTGTTAATTATGCACAACATATATGGAATGGAAGTGACTGAGTGCCAGGATGTGGTTATTTCTCTATATACACAAAAAAATTCACCTATTGCCTGTTATAAGCGTTTAGTAGGTAGTGGCTGACTACAAGATGGTGGCTAGCTATCGGTGCAGCTACTTTTTGCGAATGTAAGGAATGCTTAATTTATTGCTTATTACACATACACATGTTTACAGGAGATAGAACACACATTTTCATTCGTAAACAGCAAATTTCGATTAGGTTTTTTTAAACTGACAATTGCATTATTAATTTCTTCAACAGAATTGCTTGTCATCTCTTGATTTTTGTGTTAACCAATAACTAGCTGCATGTATACATGTATAAAATGCGTTACAATGAAAGTTCGATTATCCGACACTCGTTTAACCGATAGTCTCTGTTAACCGTCAGCATGTCAAGAAACAAGAAACTATTTTTTGAAAGGAAAACAAAGTACTTGTACATGGCTAAATAGCGATTTTCAGAAACATTATCTTCCACTGTGGCGACATGAGTTTTGGCAAAAACACGCCATAGGCGACATGTTTTGCAGAAATAGGTGGCAAATGAAGAATTTAACCCAAATTTGTATTTTGTGAATCAATCAAGACAAAAATCCCATCACCCTGTTGTAAATTTCATGACTTTACTATGCGTTCTATGAGAGTACTGTTCGAGCACTCAGTCTATTCGAATATCCGCCACACCTGAGATCCCGACCCCTGGCGGATTTCCCTGACATTTTCAGGTTGTCTAGGTCTGTGGGACCCTGTATAAAATCCAAGATCGAGAATATTCCAAACATGCAAGCGACTGTAAAGCTATATGCATATGCATCTGTTTCATCCAACTCCTGAATACTGAAACATTGTAGGACGTCAAGAGGGTATGGTGTCTAATAGCGGACTTTTCAATGCACAGCCGGGACAGCCACTTATCAAAATAGCTGGTCAGAAACACACGAAATGTTAAAAATCAGCACGTTTTTCCCACCACTACGAAAAGCTGACAATTAAGCATCCCATCGGCGCAGTGATCAACTGATTGGCCAATCTCGAAATTTTGGCACTTTCGAAGCGATCAGCTGTTCGAGATAGCGTGCTCTAATTGCGGGCCCCCAGCCGAGAAATCACGGATTTTGGGCAAGTTTTGGAAATTTAAGGTCGACCGTGAGACTGGAGCACCCAGGCGTATTATCAGAAATGTACGGAATAAATCAGACAACGTCCTCCAAACGATGCCATTGACGTTGCACGATGCAATACGTGTGCTATATTTTAACGTTCTCTCGATAAAACGATAAGGTTGTATTTCGAGCCTCGTTACGCCAAGATAGACAGACACGCCACGAACCAGGCGTTTTTTTCGTGCAGCCAAACATGCAAATGCAATTATATCAATGGCATAAGAGAACCCACCAATAATACGAAATTGGGTTTACGACAATAAAATGGCGCCTGCAGAGACCAACCCTTGCCATGTTTCGGCAACGGGGAATGCTGTGCAAGATCTCAGTGCCATCTATGACGTATTTTGGGCAACTACTCGGATCGGTCAATGGGGGTATTCAAGTATTATGTCATCATCTGGGGGTTAGATGACCTAAGCAAGGGGGTGACTAAACGATGAGTCGTCTATGGCGTATACATGTAAAACATTGGCAAAAACCCATTCAACCTGACTTCGACAGACTTCAATGAGGCTTCAGTGAGGCTTCGGCAGACTTCAGTGAGGCTTCGGCAGACTTCAGTGAGGCTTCGGCAGACTTCAGTGAGGCTTCGACAGACTTCAGTGAGGCTTCGACAGACTTCAGTGAGGCTTCGACAGACTTCAGTGAGGCTTCGACAGACTTCAGTGAATTCAAAAGGAGTCAGGAAGTCCTTGACTTCTGTTATTTGAAGTCCTACCGAGGCCCACTTAGGTGCTTGAACCCCCTTTAAAATCCAACTATACTTAGTCAAGTTTTAGCAGTAAAGTCAGTCTGAAAGTCCTGAAGTCCGCACTCTGTTAACGAGGCTGAACACACCCGGACTTGCAGTAACTTCACCTCAAACATCAATGACTTCAGTGCGACTTCAACCGACAGGTAAATGTGGACTATTTTGGCTTCAATGGGTCTTCAGCAGAAGCCAGTAAGTACATGTCTTCTGTACTTGAAGTCCCTCTGAACTCCCACTGTAAAGTCATTTAAGTCTGCAGTCAGATGAGGGTGAAAGCCCGCAGTCTGAGAACGAGGCTGAACTCGCCCAGACTTGCAGTAACTTTACCCCAAATCTCAGTATGACTTCAAGGACTTCAAATTCAGTAGAACTTCAACGGAAATTCATGTTCACAGACTTCAAGCAACATTTATACCTGACTTCAACGGGAATTCAAGGACTTCAAGCAACATATTTACACCTGACTTCAACGAGTCTTCAACAAAAGTCAAGAAATTCTTGACTTCTGTACTTGTTGCTTCGAACTCCCAATGCAGTCATTTACATGTAAGTCTGAAGTCAGACTGAAACCCTGCTGACTTTGCGCCCATTGAAAGCCCTGGAAAACACAATTCTAGCAAAAATACTGAAAACAACATTGAACATACAGTAGAAATACATTTCCAAGGAAACAAGTTTTCGCAAAATTCTTCGACACTGAAATCGCAAATTTCAACATTCGAGTATCAGAACCAGAGTGAGGCATGAGCCAAATATTCGGAATGCGACCGGAACATCACATCCAAATTCTGCGAATTCGAAGGTCCTTATCGCATGCCTGCTCCTACGCAAATCTGGATCAGTGACTCTATTGTTGCAAACGAAAGGACAAACATGTCGTTGTTTGCCTCATCCACGAGTTACGAAACTCAAACACGCGAACGTCTCCCTCCCCGCTCAATGGCCTTTTCGAGCAAATCAAATAGTTCGTTGCCATTGTTTCAGCAACACGGACACTATTGTTATTGGCACATGGTAGTCGCCATGGCGACGTAAACCCCAAACGCCCATAGCGCGATTTCTCTATCGTCAACGAGGCCTCACTTTTTCAGCGTGGATGTACAATGCGCTTGAATGGGTTTTGGTTGGGAAGAATGAAGCCAGGTCGTGGTATACTCTTAGGTTTTCCGAAAACGTAAAACTAATCTTAGTTTCGTATACGGTCAATAACATTAACTAAAATCACAATCAGTTCCAACTTTTGGTAAACTTAGAAATAGTCGCCAAGATGGCCGAATTTCGTTTCGCACCTGGTCGCAGCATTGGGTAAAACTCGAGGGGTTAGCAAGTCTTTCAAAATCGTATACACCTGACTGCGGACTTCAGGGATTTTGCCAGACTTCAAATGCTTCAACGCGACTTCAATGGCTGTCATGAGAGTTCAACATCTGTAATGAGACTTCAAGAACAGCCAAGAGACGTCAATGACTTCCTGACTCCACAGACGACAGGAAGCCCTTGAAGTCAATTAAAGTCTGAAGCCAGGCCGAAGTCCTTCAAATCCGGAAAAATCCCTGAAGTCAGCAGAACAAGTACAATGCTGGACTCGTCCAAACTTGCACTGCAGTGACACCATAGCAAAGTGAGACTTCCATTTGCTTCAATGAGAAATCGATGACCTCAGTGTGACCCCGATGACCTCAGTGTGACGTCAATAACTTCAGCGGGACTTCAATGACGTCAGCACGCGGGAATTCAATGACTTCAGTGGGACCTTCAATGACTTACGCAAACAAACGGTGCTTTTTCCTAACATCAACCTCACTCTAAGCTCATGGACCATATGATGAACTTCGCACTTGTCCCCAAGATGGTCGAATTTCGTTTCGCACCTGGACGCAACATATGGCCAAACCTGATTCACTGCATTAAAACCGGCCACAGGCATTAGGAGGCGCTGTCGACCCGCAGAAATTGCGCAGTTATAGATGGCCAATGACGTCACCTCCCCCCCTTCCCCACGAGAGCTCGAACGGCATTCCACGAGAAAACAACATCGCGTTTATTGCGCAATTTCCGAGAAAATGTCCCCACTGTCTTTGTACCTCAGTCCACACAGCGCATGCGCGCGAGAACATGACGTCAACAGTCACTTTCGATTGGTTGTCAAGTTCAGGGTCGCCACCCCCCTGCCAACCCCCCGTTCGATGAATGACGCAGTCATCGATATGTAAACAAAAGGTTGAACACCAGCTCAGATCGATAACCGCTTGACGTCATCAACTCAGAAATTGACCAGCTAGTGTCGCCATACCGTGGAGAACGTTGGCACTTGACAGTTCCAAAACCTCGAAAAACGTTTTAGATTGCGTGGGAAAGTTCTAGAAACACCAAAGGTTTCATTTGTGGGGAGACTTCCAAAAGCGCCATTTTGTTTCCATGTTGCGCTTAATCCACAACAGATGGCGCTGGGTGTTGTGCGGGTCAGGGCGCAACAAGTCACCCTAGTAAAACAGGAGGGAATGGCAACTTAATAATCATGTACACCTGAGGTCTTCAAGGCTTCAGTCAGATTTCAGGCTTCAATGACTACATTAGCGCTGTACTGGGTACATTAATCGGGAGTTTAAGGACTTCAGTGGGACTGCGTTGAAACTTCAAGAACTTATGGACTTCAGTAGAGGAAGTTTCACCATGTTATTTCGTCAACAGTTTGCAAAGTCAGGAAGTTCTTAATGAAGTTTCACTGAAGTCCTCGAAGTCCTAATGGAGTCACTGAGGTCTGAAATCAAACTAGTCCCACTGAAGTCATGATAGTCATTAAAGTTCAGTCTGTGAACGAGGCTGGACTCGCATACCACAACCTTCAATGGTTCCAGTGGAACTTCATTGACCCCAGTGGGGTTCCAGCAGCACTTCAATGACCCCAGTGGGACTTCAACGACTCCAGTGGGGTTCCAGCAGGACTTCAACTAACACGCACACCTGACTTCTCAATTAAGTTACCACCCTCTCAAGCAAAACGGTTTAGAAACGTGTAGCTTCGAACTGCAAATTCACCATCTAAGATTAACTTTGACAAGCCGTTAAGCTTCACAACAAACAGCTTAGTCCAAATCGTTTAGGATGTCATCGATGGATCACAGCACTGGATCGAAGAACATCTTTCATCAAGACCATGCACAAATTTTGGAACATGGGCTCCATCGCCCCGCCCCAGATGACGTCATCGCGTCCGGAAGTGGCATCGGTGTCATGGCTGCCGGGCCACTGAGATACCACCGGCTGTGTTCACACCGAAATTTACCGTCACGTGAGAACTCAGAGTGGCACTCGGGGCCCCGAAAGCCCTTTTCTGGTTGACCGGAAGTCCGCTTGAAAATCCTCGCGTGACAGCGTGACGTCACAGCCACGAGACTTATTTCCGGGCCGATTGCAACGGGGTTTCCGGTTCCGAGATGGGCGCACGAAGCCCGACCCCCAAAATGGAATTTTAAAAAAGATGGGGTTGACTCACAGTCTGGCGTTGGGCTCCTGCGATCCGTCGTCACCCTCCAACCGGTAGATTTTGCCGTACATGACGTACTCGAAGCTGTCGGCACGTGACGGGCCAGTGTCACGTGGGTCCCACTCGCCGTCGTCAGGGTAGCCGTCCTCCCGTAATGTGGACGCCAGCACCAGCCGAAACTTGTCACCTGTCAAGGGGTAAAGAGAAGTTAGTTTGCGGACTTTGACATTGTAATTGGTTCAGTAATTTGTCCCAAACTCCTCTTCTAGAACCACTCACAATTTCCCTGATTCACTGATTATTCTTCCAGAACCATTGATAATTTCCCTGATCTACTGACAATTCTTCCAGAACCATCGACAATTTCCATATCTACTGACAATTCTTCCAGAACCATCCACAATTTTTCTGCTCCACTGACTATTCTTTCAGAACCATCGATAATTTCCCTGATCCACTGACTATTCTTCAAGAAACATCGACAATTTCCCTGAGCCACTGACTATTCGTCCAGAATCATCGACAATTTCTCTGATAGACTGACTATTCTTCCAGAACCATCGACAATTCGACTGATCCACTAACAATTCTTCCAGAATCATTGATAATTCGCCTGATCCACTGGCTATTCTTCCAGAACCATAGACAATCTCTCTGATCTAGTGACAATTCTCCCAGAACCATCGACAATTTCTCTGATCCACTGGTTATTCTTCCAGAACCATCGACAATTTCCCTGATCCACTGACAATTCTTCCAGAACCATCGACAATTCGACTGATCCACTGACAATTCTTCCAGAACCAATGATAATTTCCCTGATCCACCGACAATTCTTCCAAAACCATTGATAATTTCCCTGATCCACCGACAATTCTTCCAAAACCATTGATAATTTCCCTGATCTACTAATAATTTTTCCAGAAACATTGATAATTTCTTTGATCTAGTGACAATTTCCCTGATCCAATGGCAACTTCTCCAGAACCACTGACAATTCTTCAAGAACCATTGACAATTTCCCAAATCCACTGATAATGCTTTCAGAACCACTGACAATTTCCTCAAACACTGGAAATCCCTTGAAGCAGTGACATACATTGTACCCGAAGGATAACTTCCCAAAGGAGATGATAAATACTCTTGTGGGGTGATACTTTTCTTAAGATACAACGATTGCAGTGGAATATATCTATCAATATGGAATTTTCTAAAACTACTGAAGTACAGTTGCATTTTAATTGTAAACAGATGATAATTGAATGCATGCATGGTTATTCATAAGAAACTAAAAATTGCTACAGCCTAGAAAGTCCCTATCTTTGCAAACAGTATTGAGTTAAAATGAATTCAAAGCATCAATTAGTCGGAATATGAGATTTCACCACGAAGATTTCACCGAGAAGGACACCTACGAGCGCATTATCACTGAAACACGAATTTAAATATTAAGCTTGTATTTATAAAAACCAAGCGATCTTTTTAACAGAAACCCGTTCTTAAACCAAGTTTTTCTGAATTTTCAGTACGTCAGTTTACCTGTAAAACACTACTTATATTTCAGAAAGCCATTTTTGGGGTTCATTTCAATAGATGTCTTTATCCATTGTGAAGTAGATAATTTGGGGAAAAAAATGAAAGGGGCGTTCAACTATTATGTCATCACTTTTTAGCTATTTCCGACCCCCCCAGATCTTCCTAAACGGTAACAAACATAATCAATGAACGAGAATTTCGAAATTGCGCTAACTTTTTCTGAGAATTTGATTCATGATGACATAGTACTTGAACGTTCCGAATAAATCTGGCAAACATATTTACCCAAGTCCACGGGGTAGAGCTGGGTGTTCACGTCAAGGATCAGGTCCATCTTGTAGGACTCCGACTCACAGTGGAGGCGACTCACTAAAAAAATAACAGAAAAGGATCAGAGGTCAAAGTTCACACAGCAGTACTGCGCAGGGGGGGGGGGGGGGGGGGGGGGATT